>JAODAL010004886.1:0-150421 GCA_025379985.1 Phyllomedusa bahiana
CGGCACAATGTTGCGGTCGATTTTTGGATTTGCATTGACTTTGAACGGTACATTTTCTATCAAAATCCAGCGGAAGAATTAAGTTCCAATTTCTGACCTGAAAATCCGGATGTTAGATACGCTCGGAATTTATTAAGGTCTAGGGGGGTTGGTTTACGTTGGTTTTTGACAGTTTTGAAATCCTGCCTGTAGAAGGACTTTACGCTTTTTGGGGAAGGGTTTGGGAAAGGTTGGTCCCCCCCCCCCGGGAAATAATTCAGGGTCGAGGTCTGATAAGCCAGTGTACCCCTTTTAATGGAGGAACCAATGCAAAACAATACAGGCAAAAACTGAAGGCTTCTCCAGTTCCCCCCTGGTAGACAACGGCTCTGTGCGAAAAAGGACGGACTACGTCCAACTCTCCTAAGGGGGCTGGTTTTGCGGGCCCAAGCACTTGTATTTCGGTTATGTGGCTCAGTGATCTGGCTGGCTTCCCGGTAAAGGGGTTGCCTAGGCTGTGGCTTGGCTTTTTTGAACCCTTTTAACCGAAAAAAGGGGTAGTCGGGCAGAGTCTTTCTGATGACTCATATCTGATTTGGGTATCTCAGAATTTTTTTGTGCTGGTTTTTATACGTTTCTAGAGATTTAATCTTTAAGGGGGAAGGTAGAGGGGAGAATCAAAAACCTTACAAAAACATTTTTTAAAAATTTTCAGTCTCTCATACTTTTTGTAAAGTTCTTTCTGCCCAAATGGGAATGACTTTGTATTTTTTCCCAGACAGTGTAAAGGTCCTATTAAATTTTTTCCCCCAAAATCCTTGTGCTTCTTTAGAAAAGGGGTTTAAAAGTTCCAACTTCTCAGTCCATGGGGTAACAAGTCTCATAGTCTAACGTTTTAAAAATGACTATGTTTTTAAACCCTCCCCACAGTGTAGATGCAAATAAACGACCAATTACAGTAACAATTTAAAGGAAAGAAGTAATAAGGTCCGTCCACATGGCATGGTTTTTTTGGAGTTTTTTTTGAGACGTGGATTTAGAAAGTCTGATAACCCACAACAACTATTATTTTTATTAAAAAATTTTTATTTTTAAATGCCCTTGGTTTTGAGCACTGTACATTTGAGGGGGGTTACATACATAACATATATCAAACAAGTACAAAGGTAATCATGAATAACTAACAACTGGTACAGAGAGAGAGAGGACCCTGCCCAGAAAGCTTACAATCAACCATTCCCATAGAATTTTATAAAAAATCTGTTCGGGTCCAACTGAAGATTTTCTTTTTCAGAGACTTTCTATACCGTCGGCTCTCCAATGGTTGACAGGAATGGGTGAATCCGCAAACCGCAGACAGAACCGTCCCCCAGAACCATGCAAAAGGCAACAAAATACTCTACGGATTCTAAAACAGAATCTGCATGGTATTTTGTATATGCTGTGTGGATGCACCTTAACGGTATAAACCATGATGCCAAGATAGTAAGATGTTGATGGCTTTAAATAGTAGCACTAGGGTGAATGTTCAGAGTCCAAAGTACCCTTGCTCTGGGGCACTAGATAATATGCTCCTAGTTTTCATCATTTAGCTGCTGGGAACCTCCAGGTCACTACCCTGACATCTCTAATTGCAACAGCTGACAAACCCAAGCATTGTACCATAAGTGTCACGGATGCCCCTGCGACCCCCATCCCGGGTCCCACGCGCATCCGTGCCCCGCTACTGAGCGGCGCCGCGACCCGCTCATTCCCCGGCATGTTGCCCTGTAAACTTACCCGGCCAGGCTCCTGCTGTAGTCTCTGTCCCGTGGCGCACGCGGCCCCGCTCTCTAGGGCACACGCTGACAGTGTTAAATTTAAAGGGCAAGCGCACCGGTAATTCGTTATTGCCGGTCGCTGCCCCTATTTAAGCCTTCCTCTTCCTGGTTACCCTGCCGGATCTTTAGTGCCTTACCGTCTACTGAGAAAGTATTTTCTGAGTCTAGTTCTGATTGCCGTGCACCGTACCTTCTTGCCTCTGTCCCTCGACCACGAACCTTTGACGCCTGTCCTGACCTTATTGCCTGTCCCCGACTATGAGCCTGCCTGACGATTCTGTACCACGCTATACCTTGGCTGCCACTGCAAGCAAGTCACGCCAGGGGTAATGACCTGGTAGACTCCCTCTACAGCAAGTCCATCCCGCTTTGCGGCGGGCTCTGGTGAAAACCGGACCTACTTAGGTTCCGCTCCCTGGCGTGGCTTTCACCATCGCTTGCGGTGATCCAGTGGATCCACTACTGCGATCCGTGACAGTAAGAATAGAACATTACCATAGTTAAGACAGGAAAAAGTCATGGCAGGCGGAGTTCAGTCAATATGGTAGACAGGCCCAATTTAGGTCAGGCAGAGTTCTTGAAATACATTGGACAATCAGGAGGTCATGGCAGGCAGCAGACAAACAAGAAAGCTCAGGAAACAAGCCAGATCATAATCTGAGTATCCAAGCTTTAGATCACTTTTGCACAAAACAGGAACCAAGAAACCATATGTTGCTCAGGCAGGAAGCATAGATGGGTGATCCTTAAACAGTTTAAGGGAAAAGAGGATTGCTGGAGGAAACAGACATTCAGCACACACTGTCCCTTTAAGAAATAGAGAGCCAGTGCAGAAGTGTCCTTTATGGATAAGGATGCCCCAGCAGCTGCAATGATGATTCTGGGACAAAAGACCAAGGGAGCAAGGAAAAAACAGTGGTGAGCAAAAACGTAGAGAAGCGAGAGAGAGGTGGTAGCAGAGTCGCAGGCCACAGCGGTATGGTAATGACCTAGTTGTCCTGTTTGGTTTAGTAGGATTTGTTAGCAGAAAATGTGTCCCTACCCAAGGGTTCAGGCTCTATGGAGCCCCAGTTGACCCACTAACATTTAATTAATGTTAACCAAGCCAAGAAAAACTACAGATGTAGCAGAACTAAACAGAACAGATATTGTATTGTGATATCACGGCATAGAGTGTTATCTCATCTTTTTCAATGCTTTCCAATGGCTTTTGTTTACAGATAAGAGCAGATAACACGAAAAGCCGCCATATCACGGTCAAGCTGTACTCTGCTACATCTGTAACCCTAATGGCAAGTGACTGGCAAGTAAAATCAGCTCCACATAGCTTGTTCCAGCAAGATCTTTGAAGCAACTAATTGTGTTGGAGCCTGGCCTATGATATTCTGCTCCTAATGTTATAACAATGCCACTGTGATGTGCTGCCACCGAGACTCATGGATTGGTGGCGGCAATGATCCACTGCGGCTACTCTTGAAACCTCGCAACTTCCCCCCAACCCACAACTGTGCATATCAAAGTGAAGAGAGGGATATACTCCTTAGATCTTGAGATTTCAGATATGTACCATCCTGCTCTGATAGTGGGTGAGGTGTCCTGGAGATGCAGATAGAGGACAGGTAGGGAAACTTGGCGGTGATGACAAGCTCAACACCAATGAACACACATAGATTTGAGACCTCGTCCTTCGAAATCCCCACATTTTCCAAAAGAGAAAAAGTTTGGTACCGTGTTAGCAGCAGAAAAAAAGTTATTTGGTTCTTCAGTTGTAGAAACTGCAGGTTACGAAAACCAGTAATTTGGCACATTGACAATTTCACCACTTATGCTATAGGCATCTACTGCCAAAATTGAAAATGTGGTTTTATTGTTTTAGTGAGAAACTCAAATCTGTACTCTTACAGATATGAAACCATTAAATGGCTAAGGAAAAAAAATGTTGTGAAATAGCAAGCTATTCAGGTTTCTTCATCGGGCTTGGTATAGATATTGTCTGATGTTGACCTGGGTAGCCATGAAAGCTGGTTATTAAACATCTTTTTGTTATCCACTAACCCCTTAATGACCAGTGTTTTTTTAACACTTTTTTTCCCTCTCCGCTTTCCAAGAGCCATAACTTTTTTATTTTTCCATCTACATAGACATACGAGGGCTTGTTTTTTTGCGGGACAAGATGTACTTTTTAATGGTGCCATTAACTGTACCAAATAATGTACTGAGAAACCAAAAGAAATTCTAAGTGGGTTAAAATATTAAAAAAACTTACTTTTTTCATGGCGTAAATTATGTTTATTCTGCAAGTCAGAATTATCCATGTAATACTAAATATGTAGGGTTTTTGTTGTGTTTTAGTAATTTTCTACTTTTAACTTTGTGCTGCAGTACCTTTTCTACAACCAGCAACTATTTGTTTTACCACATATAGACCTGAGCGAGGGCTCTTTTTGTGTGGGCTGAAGTGTACTTTTATTCCAATTTTTGGGGGATTTGAAATCACCAAAAAGGCTTCCATTTTAGCAATTGGAATATTTTTCTTTTATAGTGTTCAGTGTATGGGATAAATTCTGTTACATTTTAATGAATTGGACTTTTACGATCACGACTAAACCAATTATGTTTCTTTTTTTTATTTTTCTATTTGTAAAATGTCAAATTTTTTATTTTTTATTTCTACACTTCTTGGGACTCAATCACTTGAACACCCTTCTGCATCATATCGAAAATGTAGGAGGTATACCAAGATGGCGGCTTTATTACTTCCTGCATGAGCGCACTTACTCGACTATAATCGGAACTTCTATAGATGTGAATAGAGAGGACAGCCGCAAGCGCCTCTCTCCTCATTCTCATGTACAGTTGGTTTGCAGATAGCTGAGAGCGACTTGTGCAGTGCATATTACTTTGTGGGAAAACCCCTTTAAGACTTAGTTGTTCCCACAAACGTCATTCTACACACTGCAAGACGTGTACTTGAGGTTGCTGGTTTGGGTCCAGTTATCTGACCTCTTCTGCTTAAAGGAATCCTGTCACATTGCACATTCTATCTAATCTGCAGGCAGTAGGTTATAGAGCAGAAGGAGCTGTGCAAAGTAATATATAGTTTTGTAGGGAAAGAGTCAGTAGTACTTGTAACTCATTTATTTAAGTTATTGCTTATTTTGGGTTAACCCATTAAGGACCTTGTGTTTTATTTGATTGACTTGTACGTTTTTCCCTCCCCGCCTTTTATTTTTCCATCTATCTAGACAAAGGAGGGCTTTTATTTTGTACTTTCTAATGGTGTCATTAACTGTACAATAGAATGTACTATGAAACTGGAAAAAATTTGCAAGTGGGGCAAAATGTGAAAAAATTAACTTGCCCCATGTTTGCAGGGATTTTTTTTAGGGCTTTCACTCTCTGGTATAAATGAATGCAGGTTGATGCGATTCCGGCAACACCAAACATGTAGGATTTTTGTTATGTTACAGTACCGTAAAAAAAAAAACAGATTCTATTCTTGACATTTGCACCGCGGCGCCATTTTCTGCAACCAATAACTTTTTTGTGCTAACATCTATAGACTTGGGTGAGGGGTCATTTTTTGCAGGCTGAAGTGTTCTTGTTATTGCTACCAGTTTGGAATGCATGCAACTTTTTTGATCACTTTTACTTTAATTTTTAGGGGACGTAAAATGGCCAAAAAAATGCAATTTTGATATTTGGAATTCTTTTCTTCTACGGTGTAAAGCATACACGATAGATGATGTTATATTTTAACAAATCGGACTCTTCCGGATGCAGCGATACCAACTATGTTTAACTGTCTCATTATTTCAATTTTTTGATTTGTACAATGGCAACGGGGGGTGAATAATTTTACATCAACATTAAATCCCCTGCGGCTGCTACACCACTACGGGGCATGATTGTATAGACAATGCATTATGGTGCACCAATATGGCGGCTTCAGTACTTCCTGCCTGGGGCAGGAAGTAAAACAAAAACCATGGCAGAGATGGAAGCTTTCAAAAGGCTTTTAGCTGCTATGTTAAGTGATCTGAGCCCCGCAATCTTGCCGGAAGGGCCCCGATCATCATGAGGAACAGCAGACCACACTATTTCTCATTCACTTAGATGCCATGGCTATATTTGCCATGGCGTCGAAGGGGTTAAACATCACAGGACGGTAGCTGCTCCATTCTGTGCTGTAACTGGCTGGTGTTAGCTGCAATTAGCAGCTGACAGCCGCCTTCTATGTAGTGTGATGGCGGTGCGATCCTGCTACAAATCCCCTTATCGGCACTGGGATATAAGTTTATGTCCAGTGTCATTAAGGGATTGAAGAGTCCAGTAGGCAGTCCTATTAATAATTGACAGGTATCATTGTATGGACACTTATACAAGGAAGGCTGTCTTTCACTGATAAGACCACCCACTCAACTCTTTAACCCAGAATAAACTGTAAAATTAATCAAATCTTTTTCCCACAGAACAACATATCAACCTGCTTTCTAGCATGCTGCCCTCAGAACAGACAGCATGTTCAACGTGACAGGCTTCCTTTAAGCTGTCACAATTTTTGAACATTTAACCCCTGATAGGCTTATACAATATAAGGTTTCAACAAAAATGCGCACAGAATAGTAAAAACTAGATGTCAGTTCATGAATTAATACTGTGTGGCATTATATCTTCTGCACACTACACCATGGTGTTTTTTTTTATACATTTTTTTCATTTAATTTTGCTTGCCACGTATTACTTTTTATGTTTTAGGCCAGTCGTCTTAGTCAAAGTGCTAAATGCTTTAAGCAAAGATTGCATTTTTACTACAGTACAACTGTATTGAGCAGCACACAGCAATCCTCCAGAACGTAGACTCAATAAAGAGATCATACAAAGCAGATATTATGATGATGGATTTTCTTTCCATTTATCTTTTTGATGGATGATCATCTGTTGAACCTGAGGCTTATGTCATTTATGAGATGTGAGTGTGTCTAAGTTTCACAAATACACTGCAGGCATGTGTGGGAAAGGGAGCTTGTCTCTGAAGCTGCACAGGAAATTGAGACTTTTGCATTCAGATTTATCCAATCCTCCACCCATCACCAAGAACTGTAATACCGTCAGATCATTCCTCCAGTCTCAATATACTTACAATCTGCTTACAACAATCTATTCTCGTCTCAGACATTCATGACGCATCCACAGGATATGCCTTAAATGTTTGACAGATGCAGGTTCCACTTCTGGAATTCACACCTATGTCAAGAACAAAGGTCTCAATACCCCTATCCTCATTCTTGCTGTAGCCACAATGAAAAGATAGGTGACTGCACATGCATGGGTCTCCGTACTTGGTTCTTTGGAAGTTCTAAGTACAATGGAGAAAGTCATCTTGGCTGTACTTGAAAGTCGAAATGAAGTGAACAGAGCGAGATAAACACACATGTCCAACTCTCCTTTAACTACAGCTATGGTACAAAAGCAGACAGTAGGTAAGGGGACCCCATTCTCTCGGTAAAAATAAGACCAGCATCTACCAGACATGCCATAAATGATGGGAATAAACCTTCAGACAACAGTGGATGAAATAATACAGCGCTTCCTCACGTTACAATGGCCTAGTAAAACAATATTTCCAGCATACAATAGTCTTTCCTGGGACATTGTGTCTTGAAACTACACTAGCTATACAATCTTTCTGATATTATATGTAAGGATATACTTTATCTGTATTAATATCTGCTTCATTTTCCTTACTCTTCCTTTTGCGTTATTCTAGGGTCACATTCTCTGGACCACCGCAAGCGGTTGTATAAGCCACACTGTGGAATGTAATCTAAGTAGATCCCAGCACTCACCAGAGCCTGCTGCAAGGCAGGTTGGGTTTGCTGCGGCGGGGGTCCTACCAGGTCGCTACCCCTTAGGCGACTTGCCGAGGCGCAGCGAAATTCGTAGTCAGGGACAGGCAGGAAGGTCAAAACAGGCGGCAAAGGTTCGTGGTCAAGGGATGGAGGCAAATGGTGCAGTGCACGGTATAACTAGGAAACAACTTGGAAACACTTTGTCAAAAGGTACGAGGCACTATTGATCCAACAAGGGAGAGAGGAAGATGTAGGATTAAATAGTGTCAGTGTCAGGTGAAAACCAATCACACTTAACATCTAGCAGAGCTGCCACGCGCTCTAGCATGTGGGTTGTGTCACTACCCAGCATTGGGGGGATACGAGTGCATGTACTACCCATAGCATGGGTAGAGAGGGCACTCGTAACATAACCCCCACACCCTTTTGACCTCCCACTCTTTCTCGACTGGAGAAATTTCAGCACTAACTCACGGTCCAGAACGTTGTCCTCCAGCTCCCATGACCTGTTCTTTGGCCCGAACCTCTTCCAGTCGATGAGAAAGTATCACCTCCTCTTGACAGTCTTCATGGCCAAGATCTTTCACTGCAAAACCATTGTTGGTGTCAGCTTCAGGTGTAGGGGAGATGATTTTCTAAGAAAACTGGTTCAGGACTAGCGGTTTCAGCAGGGAGACATGGAAGGAGTTCAGTTTGCACATTGTAGGAGGAAGCCGTAGCTTATAGGTCACTGGGTTTATGCGTTTCAATACCTCAAATAGCACTAGGAAACGAGAGCTCAGTTTGTAACTGGGGATCTTGAGCTGAATGTGTCTGGCCGACAACCATACCTTGTCTCCAGAAGCAAAGATCAGAGGAGGTTTCCTTTTTTTTTGTCTGCTTGGGCATTCATACGAACAGACGCTCGTTGCAGGGGCTGGCGTGTCTGATCCCAGATGATCATCAGGTCCTGGACCAGATCCTCCATTGCTGAAACCTCAGAAGATGCAAGTGGGTGGAGATGCTGTCCATAGACAATATAGAAGTAAGAAGCGCCGGCAGTCCCCAAATCCAAAGAGTTGTGTGAGAACTCTGCCCATGGTAACAAGCTGGCCCAGACATCTTGATGCACCGAAACAAAGTGGAGCAATTAGTTGCCCAGGACCAGATTGACTCTCTCTACTTGCCCGTTTGTCTGCAGATGGTAGGCCGAGGAAAAGTCCAACTTTACCTCTAGCTGCGAGCAACAGGCCCGCCAGAACCCAGAACCTTGAGACAAATTGGAATCCCCAATCTGGGCTAATATGTTGAGGAAGCCAATGCAGATGGAAGATGTGTTGGAAGAAGAGACTGGCAAGGCGTGGAGCAGAGGGTAGGCCTGGCAGAGGAACAAAGTGAGACATTTTTGATAACCGGTCAGTGTCCACCCAAACACTAGTACCGGAGAAGGGAGAAAGATCAGTGACGAAGTCCATAGCCACGAGGATCCATGGGCTATTGGGGGTGGCAGAGGCTGCAGTAGACCTGCTGGCTTGAAGCGAGGTGACTTGTTACAGGCCCAAGTGGTACAAGATTCAACCAACTCTTGAACACCCTTAACAAGATCAGGCCACCAAGAAAATTGAGATATTAGAGAACAAGATTTTTGCACCCCGGGATGTTCGGCAATTTGAGACTAATGTCCCCATATTAGTATCTTCTATCAGAGAGCCCGAAGGGACACACTGGGGGTCCACAGGAGCAGCAGAGATCAGGCGTTCAGTAGAAATGATGTGCCCATGAGCTGGTTCTTCCCCTATCATATCAGAGGCTCAGGAAAGGGCATCCTTCTTGACATTTTTTTCTGCAGGGCGAAAATGAATTAGGAAATCGAACTGGGAAAAGAAATGGGAACATCAGGCTTGGCTTGGGTTTAGACGTTGAGCTGTCTGGAGATACAGAAGGTTTTTGTGGTTGGTGTAGATATCGACCGGGTGATGAGTCGCCTCCATTTTTCCAAGGCCAACTTGATGGCCAGTAATTCCCAATCCCCAACGGTGTAATTCTTCTTTGTGGAGGAAAAAAATCTTAGAAAAAAAGCTACATGTGAGAGCCTGGCATTGGGACCTTTTTGTGTAAGAACCATCCGGCCACCACTGAAAAGGCATCGACTTCTAAGAAAAATGGCTTCTCAGTATCTGGCCAGGAAAGCACAGATGCAGAGGCAAAATATCGATTTCAGACTAGAGAAGGCTTCTTCAGCCACTGGTGACCATAGCTTTGGGTTGCCAATCTTCTTGCCACCATTGGGGCCAGCACCACCATGAAATGCTGCAAAAATTGCCTATAAACCCAGAAACCGCTGTATGGCCCAAAGGCAAATGGGCTGCGGCCACTTCAGGACGGCTGAAAATTTAGCAGGGTCCATATGCAGACCCTTGTCCGAAATTATATAGCAGACAAATGGGAGGCTGTTCTGGTGGAAGAGGCACTTCTCTAAATTGGCATAGAGACGATTACTTCGTAGACGACTCAAAACCTGGCGCACGTGAACATGGTGGAACTCAGGATAGCGGGGGCACTCGTAAAATGTGGTTTTAACACACAATAGTCATCCCAAAACTAATTAATATTGTATGATGAGGTGTAACTGTAGATGATATAGTCATCTTTATTCAATTCAGGTTCAATTAACAAACCAGTTCTACTTCACTTGTGTCAATCTGAAAGCCTTTGGTCTGCTAGTCTCTCCCACTATTAAGAGTGATGAAATCAGGTGATACATTTTAGAGACTGAACATATTTGATGGTAAGCTTTCAAAATTAATACAGCGGGTACGGAAAGTATTCAGCACACCTTTAAATTTTTCACTTCATTGCAGTCATTTGGTAAGATCAAGCTCCTGCAATGAAACAAAGACTGAAAAATGTAAAGGGGTCTGGAAACTTTCCATACCCACTGTAGCTCTTTTCTCCAGACATAATGTTATACAAGAAACTGAGCATTCACAGACTTTTTATACACGAGATAGAGATCTTAAAATCTCTAAAAAAAAAATAGCAAATTGCAATATAAGCAGAGAGTTATTTGAAGACCCCGTCTCGTGTATAAAAGGTCTGTTTCTTGTATAACATCATGTATGACTGAGAGATTTAGTACTCTCAAAAGCTTACCATCAAATATACTGAGTTAGCCTCTAAAAGGTATCGCCTGATTTCTTCACTCTTCTACTGCTTTGTATGGCTAACTCAGTATAACATTATACTTTTCCCACTATTAAAGGGGTTGTCTCGCTACAATGATTGGGTTTAAATTAAAAGATCTTTAAAAAAACAAGCAGCTTTGCAATATATGTTCATTACACATGTCCTACTGATTTTGAGCTATCCCTGTTAGTAGTAGTACATCAGCTTCTCAAATCTCTATAGTAGCTGACCTGTTGATCTTTATCTCACTGGCTGTCAGGTCTGATGACTCATCAGCTTCTGAATACAGGTCTGAGCAGAGAGCCCCTCCCGCACAGTATGCTTCTGTAGGGAAGGGAGGAGGAGGGCTCTGGCTTCTGTGTCTGTGCTGCCTGGATTAACCCTGTGTGTGCCTGCTTCCTCCTGCTCTCTACACAGATTGAGAAGAGCAGAGGTGAAGCTGATCAATAGATGTGACAGCAGTGACCCTGTGTGTTACTATAATCATGATGTGTCTGTGGAGCTGTGACTATACTAATAGAACAGATCAGGGGGCATGTGAACGCTTCATGCTCTGCTGTACTAGTGACACATCCTGAGTATAGTAAAACTTCCCAGCTGCCCTGTGTCTGTTCTGATAGGGTTTGTTGTTGCTGGAGATGTGGAGATATGTATGCTACAGCAGGGGGTATAGGAACACATGCATCCCCTCTGCTCTGCTATTAGCAATCACAGCTTCACAGACCTCTCCACACTCATAGATCAGCCCTAATACAGCTGATTTAGCAGCCTGCAGCAGACCTAGGCAGGCACACACAGGGTTAACTCTGGCAGCAAACCCCCTCGACCCTCCCCCTGCTGTATAGAAGTTACTGAGGAGAGCTTTCTGTGTGCTGAGGGGAGGGGGGGAAGAGGGAGGAGAAGAGGCAGACAAGAAGCACGCCCCTGAATCCAACTGCCAGGCACACTGAGGTAGGCTGAAAGCTTGTAATGAGACAACTCCTTTAAAGCGTACACAGCAGATCAAATGTAATCAGAGGCATTCCTTTAGGCTAATGGGCCCTAGTGTAAAAAGTGAAATGGGCACCCCAGCTACCATGTGCCGCTTACAATGCTGGTGTTTCCTTATGTGGCAGAAAGTCTTTTAGGCCCCCTCGAGCTGCAGGGCCCGGTAGTGACTGCTACCTCTGCACCCCTATAGCTACGCCCCTGAATGTAATCACAAGCTGGCTATGTTTGTTTTATTGCTCGTACTTTATGTAAGTCTCAGTCTGAATATCTTCTGTTAGATATCTATTTCATTAACTTATATAGCGCAGTTATAGTCTACAGCGCTGTACAGAGATTGTCATTATTCACATTGGTCTCTGTCCCCATAAGGACTTACAATATAAATTCCTGATTAACCTTTCTGTATGTTTTTAGAATGTGGGGAAAACCGGAGGAAATTCACACTAACATGGGAAGGACATACAAACTCCTTACAGATGTTCACCTTGTTAGGATTTGAACACAGAACCCCAGTGCTGTAAAGCAACAGTGCTAATGACTGAGTCACTCTGCTCCCCTATTAGAGGATATGGGTGTCATAGAGTGGGAATGAGCCCGTAGAGAGAAATTAACACTTGAATTAAAAGGAAAATGATTTGCAAAACTCAGTGCAGAGTTTTTTGGACAAAAAATATAGAAGAGCGTTTGGTGAAACATCATGAATAATTTATTATTTTAATATCAGAATCACTTCCTTTCACAGTCGGAATGATTGTGTAATGACTATTATTGGAAACCTCTGACTGCTTTATGGGGTTCTCAAGACTGTGGAAATGAATTATTGAATAGAGATCACAATATGCTTAAAGTGGTTCTGTACTGTGAATACTCCCTATTTATTAGAGTTCCCTAAAAAAGGTTGATTACAATATGACCTCCAGCAATCAACGGGGGAAATTAAGCATGACACATTGCCCATTCAGATCAGTAGGCTGCCTGTGTAATGTATGGACAGGAAAGGTCCTCCAGAGTGAGAGACGATCTTTGTAGCTGCTGCTCACTGAGCCCAAGTGATTGGTTAAATGGATATAGTCTATAAAGCTGCTGTCCCAACTGAACTATTCTTCTAAACCAGGGGTGGACAATTAATTTTCCCATGGGGCCACTTGAGAAATTGGAATGGTTTTAGAGGGCCAGACTAATATATTTAACTTAGTTCTACCCAATAGAACCGGGAGTCGATTGCTAAGCTCTTATCAATCAACTTGAGGCCTTAACAACCGGCTTAACTACTGTTACAATGCAGTAAGTTATATGTCCACCAGTGTAGGTAATAGGATCCCCCAATAAGTTATATGCCCCCCAGTAGGTAGGTATATAGGTTACATGTCCCCCAGTATATAGGCAGGTTATAGGCCCCCAGTAGGTATATACGTAGATTACAGGTCCCCCAGTAGATATATAGGCAGGTTATAGGTCCCCCAGTAGGTATATAGGCAGGTTATATGTCCCCCAGCAGGTATACTGTATAGGCAGGTTATAGGTCGCCCAGTAGGTATATCGGTAGGTTATATGTCCCCCAGAAGGTATTTAGTTCCCCTATTAGGTATATAGGCAAGTATGTCCCACAACAGGTAGAGAGAGCTAATTAAAAATAAAAAAACTAACAGCACTCACCTTTCCCCTGCTCCCTGAAGCTCCCCCTGTTCTCCGTCTTCTTCCTGCACAGACCTGCTTGCAGCTCAATGGAGTACTCAGCAGAGCAGGGAGCGCTTGCTCTTCGCTCCGCAGAAGCCTGCAACTGTATGTGCATCCAGAGGACACACATACAGTTAGTCACAAGCACTGCCGCCATCGCCAATCGAACAAGGTTCCAAGTTGATAGCTTAGTATCCAACTGCAGACCTTAATGGTCGGCAAATGGCGGGTCGGTCATAAATAGTTAGAGGGCCAGATGGGGCCCACGGGCCGTACAATGCCCAGGTGTGCTCTGAACGAAGGGACCACAGCAACTGGCTATCCAAAAAAATTGTAGTGATCAGATATCACTGTCAGAGGCTGCCTCACTATCCCCACCTTCTGGATAAATATAGCATTACATAACACATTTTAAAGCAAATTAGGCGATCATGGACACTGCCAACTTTTAGGATGATGAATGATGAACACTTTTTTTTATTTCCCATACATTTCTATACTTCATTGGGTTTTATTTTACAAATGATCAAAAAATCATCTGAGTTTGGCCTTTTTTTCTGGCAAAATTGGAACAAATTATTAAATAATATACTAATCCCCAGTTAGTAACCAGAAAAATGTTTTTTTTTTAGGACAATAAAGATAATGTATTAATGCAGCTTAATCAAGTTAAAAAGATGGCCATCAAAGAAGTAGTAAGGAACAGGAGGATTTGGATAAAAAACAGCAACTTTTCCTCAAAAAGAGGGATACATGAGGTTTGCATATAAGACAGGTTCATACCTGTCATCTGACAGGGTGAGAGTAATTATTTCCACTGGCTTTCTACTTAAACTAATAGAGACCCAGGGTGAGCCACCATCTATGACAGCCATATGCTATAAAAGAGAATATGGACAGGAACTGTGCTGTTGGGACGCAGTAGTAGAAAGCTGAGTAACTTTTGTTGTTGTTCATGTTGTCTGGCAGATCAGTAACTGGTTTATCTCCACTGTGCTGTCAGATATCTGACCACACATCTTAGTTCTGTCGCTCAAACAAAACTCTCATAATTCACTGGTAAGAAGGATTGTTTTAACATTCTAAATGTAGCTTTAGACATAAATGGAGAAGAAAATGAACAGTACACACACGGTTACTCAACATTTTATGTAGAGTTTAGCTGTGGAATGTGAAGTTTCCATAATATGCTCTTACGAACAGACTTTTATCTTTACAGGACTTTGCTAAACCATATCCAGAGTTTGGGAGAAGGGGTTGTATATATTGCCTGGCGTCTCATAGAAAAGGACCTATAACAGGATTGCGGTGATAGCTTTGTCTGTGTTCCACACTCAACAAAGCTAAGAACAAACCCTTTGAGGAGGAATTGTGGAGAGCACCATGCTGGCCTAGAGTCTTATAGACCAGTTAGTGCTTCCTGGGTAAAAATGTATGTAAATGTGTCTAGCTCCAGCTATTAGAGATAGCTTCCCTAGAGATGGTTGACTCTTCATTTTGGAGGAGATTGTGACTTGGCTTAAATCCCTAGTAGTATAATGTTGTACCGTGTTAGCCATAGAAAGTAGTAGAAGAGTGAAGAAATCAGGCGATACCTTTTAGAGGCTAACTGAGTATATTTGATTACACGTGATGGCTGTGAGATAAGACGGCAGATTTACTGACCCCTCTGTCATGGCTCACAAGTTTCCAGATAGTTAATTGTTTGACCTGTTGTAAATGACTTGTTTGCTTATATTGCATTTTGTTATGTTTAAGAATTCTAAGATCCTTTGAAGGTCCATGTCTTGTGTGTATAAAAAGCCTGTGAATTTTCAATTTCTTGTATATCATCATGTCTGAAGAAGGGAGCTAGTTCTCTCGAAAGCTCACCATCAAATATACTCAGTTAGCCTCTAAAAGGTATAGCCTGATTTCTTCACTCTTAAATCCCTAGTCATGCTTCTAGGCTCTTTGGTAGGTCAGACCACTTAAAAGTAAGCTTTCTCCATTATGAAGCAATAGAGAGACAGTTTTCTTCCTTCTGTAGGAGAGCTAATTTTTTTAAAAAAATTCTGATTATCTGAAAGAATCTAACAAACAGCTCTATCACCCCTTACAGTGCTTTTTTTCAGAACTCTCCTTTAGTTTCATGTTAGACACAGTTCACAAAACTTAAAACTTTGGTTGAAAGCTTTTGCATTGACTTATTTAAGACTTAATGGGAATTTTACAAGTGCCGTACTGTAAAGAGCCCTTGTATCTGCAATACCACATACAACCTGTAGACAGGTGTGATTTCTGGAAGGAAGCAGCCATATTTTTGTAGTCCTGGACAACCCTTTTTGTTCTCATGATAATTACCTATATGAATACAAATATTAGGAACTATGATGAGTGTTATTCCAACCAATTAACAAATTAAAGGGTTATTTGCACCAAACACAATAAAATCATATCGATAGGATATACCCTGTAACATTAATGTGATAGAGGTGGGTCCCAACTCTGGGAGAACAGAGTCTCCGTTCAACAAGGACACTTGGTCAGATCTATTCCTACTGATTTAAATGGGCATTCCTAGTACAGCTGAGTGGTGCACTGCGTTGTACTCAGAACTCCCTCTGAAATAAGTGGGGTAGTTCTGACCACAGGCGGGGCAGGGAGTACTTCATGGCACCTGAATCATGACGACATCTCTGCATCTGTGTCATGACACAATTCACAGGTCGTAAAGCCTAAGTTAGACTACCTTAGGTTTTGCGTCTTAGATGAGGCAGAGGGTCTGGCGATGTGATTAGACTACATCAAGCCGCCAGTGTCGCTCAATCACACAGGTGTTTATGGTTAGACAGGAAGCCACCTGTAATCTTTAACTATATACGCGTCTTCCAAATGCACATACAGATGAGAAGGTTGACTTGCATGCGGGGACCACTGGGAATCAGGCACAAGCCCTGGATAAAATGGCTTAGTGACGCCGCTAACTTCTCATGCTTAAAGGGGTTGTCTCCCCTTAGAGTTTCATAGATGCATCCTGTCACTTCCTGGTCAGACTGTCTGTAATTAGCAAAGAGCTCTGTGCATTCACTCCCTGTTTTCAGTCTGCTAATTAGTTTAGATTAGCTTAGAAAATTCTCTGAAACTGCAAGCAGGAGATTTATCTAGAGTAAACAGCAGTAATTACTAGCTTTTGTCTGAAAGTTCAGATAACACACAAGATCTTACTCTGGCTACTGTGACCTGTGTGATGACGTCACTCCCTGCTATCACATAGAACAAACAGCAGGGGAGAAAAGAGTACAAAGATCGGTCACTGGGGGAACCAAATAGAACAAGAAAGGTGATAAAATCATTTGTAGCTCCTTAACAAAAAAAATATGAACAAAGCAATGTATTTAGTGTTCCCTACATTTTGAAAGCTATCCTTTGTAGCGAGACAAACCCTTTCATTTACATTCTAATATACACTCACCGGCCACTTTATTAGGTACACCATGCTAGTAACGGGTTGGACCCCCTTTTGCCCTTTAGAATGCCTCAATTCTTCGTGGCATAGATTCCAAGGTGGGTTTTCAACGATTTCTCAATTTGGTAACCAAAGGCCCAAAGAGTGCCAAAAAAAATATTCCCCAACCATGACACCACCACCACCAGCCTGAACCGTTGATACAAGGCAGGATGGATCCAGCTTCATGTTGTTGACGCCAAATTTTGACCCCACCAATCCGAATGTCGCACAGAAATCGAGACTCCTCAGACCAGGCAACGTTTTTCCAATCTTCTACTGTCCCATTTCGATGAGCTTGGGCAAATTGGAGCCTCATTTTCCTGTTCTTAGCTGAAAGGATTTGGGACCCCCGGGGTGGTCTTCTGCGCTGAGCCCCTCGCCTTTAAAGTTCGCCCTACTGTGCGTTCAGAGATGCTCTTCTGCCTACCTTGGTTGTAACGGGGGGCTATTTGAGTCACTGTTCCTTTCTATCAGCCGAAAACCCGTCTGCCCATTCTCCTTTGACCTGTGGTATCAACAAGGCATTTCTGCCCACAGGGCTGTCGCTCACTGGATGTTTTTTCTTTTTCGGACCATTCTCTGTAAACCCTAGAAAATGGTTTTGCGTGAAAAAACCCAGGAGATCAGCAGTTTCTGAAATACTCAGACCAGCCCTTCTGGCACCAACAACCATGCCACGTTCAAAGGCACTCAAATCACCTTTCTTCCCCAATACTGATGCTCGGTTTGAACTGCAGGAGATTGTCTTGACCATGTCTACATGACTATATGCACTGAGTTGCCGCCATGTGATTGGCTGATTAGAAATTAAGTGTTAACGAGCAGTTGGACAGGTGTACCTAATAAAGTGGCCGGGGAGTGTATGTTTTGAATATACAATTCTAATAATTTACATTCTAATCTATATAATTAGATTCCAATTCATTGTTCTAAATTGTATTACTATATTTTGTCTTTCATGACTAGCTAGGTAGCTCTGTGTAACTTTCTGGTATTGATATGGTTAAGCAGACATGAAAACTTGAAGCATTATGTAAGAAAAAAAACATTTTCAGCATTTTCAGCTCAGTCTCATTTCTTTTTTCCACATGATATGACTCACACCATGATCAATGCTTACATGACAATTTAATAGTTACCTTACAGTAGCTGTTTACCTAGGGGGGCTACTTATTAACTGTTAGTCTTTTTGTTGTCATGGAAATGGTTCTTTAGGGACTATAACCAATTCTCCTTACAAATATAACTAAGACGTGTATTTAGATTCGGGGCACTTGCAGAATTGAGATGAAACTAATCTATGGATTTGCTCATAAATTTATTATACTTTGTCTAAAACAAAAAATATAATGAGGAAGGTGTTTTTTTCACTGACTTAAAGTTAGACAGCTTAAAACTTGAACAAGAATTTGGGTCAAAGTCAAGTTTGACCCAAATCTGGTTTAGAATGGGTTGACCTAACTCTTTTCTAGGACTTCTGGTCCAGTGGTGCTGTCACTTCTGTCTGACATTGTTTCCAGGCCAAGGCCACATTAGGATTATCGGCATAATGTTGGACCAAAGCTGATGTTAGACAGTAGTGACATCAGAACAACAATGGGGTAAAACGGAGGAGTCAAACCATTGAAAACCAGTGAAAAAAAAACAAAAACAAAAAACCCAATTTATTAATGCGCAGGTGCAAGGTTAAGGTTAGAGTGAAAAAATTCAGGTCCGGAAAATTCAAAATCCATTTTTTTAACCTAAGTTGACCCGAAGAGGACATATTCAAGCAACACTAAAAAGTAGACAGTAGATATATTATATGTATCAGTGTACACACTGTGTGCTAGATTTGGCACATCTTAACAAATACGTGGAACACTTTTGCTAGCTCTAGGGGAAAATTATTTTTCATTGTGGATAGTGCCAAGCTGGCATTGTATGTCCCAAGCAATGCTAACTGGGAAAAAAGATATGTAAATTAGATATCTTCCATAGGGAAGAAAAATGTCTCTCTAGCATCACCTAATGGAGAAGTAAGAACGCAGAAAACAGCTGTCTACAGATAGTTGACTCTTCATTATGGTGGACATTCTGGCTTGGCTACAATCCCTGGTCATGTTTCAAGGCTCTCTACTACTCACTACCTCCAATAGTTGGTGCTTTCAAGGCAGATTTCTGCTTTCTGGAGAAGAATTCATTTGCATACACTTTTCCAAATGCCAATCCTTGGTTGACTTACTTAAAAGCACAATATATTTGACACAGTTTTAGTTTTCTCTTTTTCGAAATGCTTCAAAAATAGTGAGGCACAAAACGTATCTAAATTATACAATAAATCTGGTGCAAGCATGTATGCCAGCTTTATGGCAAAAACAGAATTTTGGTGCATTTTGCAAAGCAAGCCTCCCCCAATCTTCTGGTCATGGTGTGATTGTAATTGTGAAAAAAACTTTTAGAATTAGCCTTTTTTTAACGCTTATGATTGATGTCTACAATTATGACAAAAATTTTGGATACTAAGTAAGGTTAAAGGCTGATAAATTAAAATAGGATTTGGCAAAGTGCCCTGACAGCTGTAAGGTATATAGTTGTCAAATTCTATGAAGACAGCGTTCATGCAAGTCTTGTGCCCTCTCAATCAAAAATAGAGATATCAAAATTGGGCATAGAGAGAGTATGAGTGGCGAAATTCTCGAGAAAAGCTGGGGGGAAACCTCCCCGGGGTTTGGTGTCTTTTTCATTCATAATTAGTGGAGGTTTTTGGGGGGGGTTGAACCCTGTTAAAAAATTTGGACTTAAAAAAAAAAAAAAGAAGTCATATATCTAGTTTGAGTCAGTTGCAATCGGAAGTCTATGCTTTCAGTCCTCAGGCAGAATATGAAAAAAAAAATTTTTTGGGGGGTCACTTCGATCCCCCTTAGATATAAAGTGAGGACAGGGGAGACTCAGTGGACTATTTCAGGAGTTCTTGCATTGAGAGGTCTTTCTCAATAACCCTGGTTTTCGCAAATTTGTCTCAGTTGTTTTCATTAATCTACCAGAACATGGTTTCTCTCAATCACAATCCATTTGACACTGGACAGACTTATGTATGAACTCTAAATAATCTCAAGGGTTTCTCCCACATATCCTTACAAGGAAGTATGGCCATTGCTGCAAGTAAATTTCCTGGTCAAGGTCCCTAGTCTAGACATGGATTGCCAGCGACGATGATGAAGAAGTGACATGGTCAGCAACAGAGATGAAGGTCATAGCTAGAAGATCAAGGCCTATCTAGCATGGATTGGGCCGCGACAAAAGAATGCATGGCCCTAAGGGAACTGGACAAAGGCCCAAAACGATTCCCCGGGGAAAAAAGATAGGACCAGCCAAGGGGCGAATGGGCCCCAGTTAGCATGGATTGTCAGCGACAATGATGAGGAGGAATTGACATGGTCAGCAACAGAGCCGAAGATCATAGCTAGAATATCAATCAGAATGCTAGGATAAATATTAGCACCAGGAGTAGAACAATTAATATCAGGCAGACAATCCAGGGTACAAGGGGGCCAAATCGCAACCCCCAGGCCAAAGTATATCCCAGCATAACCAAACACGACCCGGAAGACTTACCTTTTTCATTAAAATTAAGCACCTTCTCCTTTAAAGAAGCTACCAGGACGGGCATCATGTTCGACCATTGGTTGCCCTCACACCCAATTCCACTCTGCAACCACAGCAGGAGAGACACGCCCCCCCCATGGGACTACAAAAAAAAAGATAGGAGCTTGGGAACAGGAGCAGCACAGACAAGGCGCCGTTGGCCAACACCGAAACGTCCTTGGGTAGAGAAGAAACTCTTACGGAATCTGTTTGGGACGAGCGAGTTAAGTAACACAGATATAGTAAAGTTCTTTTTTATGGAGGAAAACAATGTGGAGGTTTCCTCCTTCTAGCTCTTCTTGGGGTTGTTTTTTCTTCAAAGATTTTTAGGGCACAACTATCCACCCCTTGATCACATCAACAAAGGGATTTTAATTGGTGTTAGCAAAAATACAGTTCTATTGACTGTGAAAAGGATTGGGAGGTATTCATGGCTTTGCTGTTGTACCCTTTAAATTCTAGCTAAATGTGAATTATAACAAAAACAATCAAAAGTGCTGGCTACAATCCACTTATATAATCATACAAGGAGCCATAGGAGTGTGACCAGGACTGGTCAATGGTCCCAAGTAATAGAGTTAAATTCTTTCAATCCAGCTCTAGACTAAATTACCATCTCAAATGCAGGTTTACTTTTCCCACATAAATGAACATAGGGCAATGTGCTAGGTCCTTGTTGGTCCAAGATGACATTGTGTCCACTGCAGACCTCGATCCTCTCCCAACACAAACACTTTTTTTCTCCGCGCTTGTCCCCAAAGGGTGTATAATTTGGCCTTTAGCTCTCATTAAAATTAACTCATCTTTTCCCAAAAGGCCCTCCCAAAAATTTGAGCCAGTGGGAAAAAGGTGCCCGTTTAGAGTTTATCCCCCATTCCTATTGGGGTAAAGAAAACCCCAAAAAGGCTTTCCTCCACAATCACAGCAATTTGCAAATACGTAATGAGAGGAAAAAGTAGAGGTTTCTTAAAATTGGAACAAGTCTTAAACTGTCCTGGGTCCAGAAAGGTAATGAGTATGAACAAGGATGGACAGGTTGAATTTTGCTGTTGAATTTTGTACACTGTCACTTGTAATAGTCACATTAAAATATTTGTGCCCATAGTGAAGTTTTCGGGAGTGCAGCATACAGTCTTTCCCCTTTTTGGGGCCTCATGTGGCCCAAAGGTCTCATAAAACTCAGGAAGGAGTTCTGAGTTACACATTGCCTTTACCCCACTTGTATGTTGGGGAAAAAAAGTCATCAGTCGATTTACCTAATTATGACCACCAGCGAATATCCAGAGTAAGCACCATGTAAAGCATGAAGAGTAGCTAGATGGGCCAGCAGTGACACAATAAGGTCCAGATAGCCTTGTTGACTGCATCCCACAGCTGATGGGTGCATGGGGGAGATCCATAGAGGGAACAAAAGATTCAGGTGGTCCCACAGATGCTCAACTTGGTTCAAGTGTGGGAAATTATGGGTTCAGGACAATACTTGAAAGTCTTGGTCCAATGCCGGACATTTGTAGCTATGTGACATGTCACATTGCCCTGCAGGAAGATCCCATTTACCCCAGGAAAGATGATACATACCCAAATTGGTTGAGAGTACCTTCCACATGGATGAGTGGCCCCCAAGAATGCCGCAAAAACATTCCTCAAGCTATAACCACCAGCTTGTGTTCTTCCAGCAATGGTTGCAAGGTGTTTGTTTTCACCTGTTTCTTGCCTGGAACATAACCTCCACCCACTCCATCTATTAAATGAAGCAGAACAATGTTGATTTTAATCGGAGGGAAACCTCTGACCATTCAGTGGTAGGTTCAATTCCAATTGCTGCTGCTGTGTATATTTGAAATGCATTTTCTATTTTCTGGTTTAGCAGTCCATCCGTTCTGCGCTTTGGTAGCCCTCTACACACAGTAGGTTTTCGTTAAACTGTTTTTTTATCTGGTTACCCCCTCATTCATTTTGGTGGCGAGCTGCTCCATTTGAAGCGTTTGTCTTTCCTCCGCATCCTCCTTCGTTAGCCTTCATTCAATCTCACATCCTTGGACATGTGGTGCTCAGGGTGAGCCACACTTTCGCCTTTTTTTTGCTGCCGATGCTAATTTGTCCATCTCACATTTAGCCACTTTAATAAACAAGCAAACAGCTCACTTAAAGTTGCGAGAAATTCCTAAACCTTGGCACCATATGTCAATATTCTATTCCTTTTTTTCCCAGCTCTGATTTATAATTGGCCCTCTTTTATAACCATGACAACAACGAGGGTTATTGTTGCAGACAGCCTATCTTCGCACACTAATATGCCACAAACCAGGCTCACAATGGGACCTTTGTTCAACTGAGCCTTTAGGATCTTTGTGATAAGCCGTCAATAGTTAAGTGGTTTCTGTATTAATGTGACTAGACTGTATCATTCTACATGTAGTTTAGATAGGACATTTTATCTAAGGATATTATTCCCATTATTTGGAATCTAAATAGGATTGTTTGTTTGGCATCTGCTCTCATTGCGGGTTCTGCTGATTCTTTTGGATCTACACGCTGGGGGGATTTTATAGGTTGGACCTGTTGGGATTATTACTGGTAATGTCATATGTTTTGCTTCATGTTTTAATGGCTGTTGTTGGGTCCACTTGCGAAATTCTGGACAGAGTCACTAGCTGTAACCATGTATGAACCAGACTGTTCCATTTTATATAATTATGGGAGGGAATAATGGCTGGCATTATGTAATCTTAGGTTGTAAGGATACCTGCATGGTCGTTAGCAGTGGCACAGCTTGAACACTTTATTGCTTTTAGATATCATGACTGATGCCCCCGTTTATCTCATCAAGCTGCTGCTGTTGACTTCACTTGACCTTGCTCGCTGCCATTTGCCGTCCAGGCCATGTATGAGAGGATTTGCTTTTTGCTGCACATTCCAAACCACAAACTTGAGAAGCAGCCAAGGGAAAGTGTCTCAGAGGAAACCTTCTGCTGTAACGAATGGATTATAACACGTTCCAGTGAAAAGGGCTGAAAAGTCCATCACAGCCTCATGACAAAGTGCAGTCGTTCTGTGCTCGTGTCACTATTCTGGACGTGGGTAGATGATGAAGGACACCTCGATAATGGAATACTTTGCCAAAGCATAGGGATTTAGTGACACAATAGGACATATGGGAACTCCCCTACTTATAGTAGCACTGTGCAACTCTTTTTCAACTCTTTTGGATTTACATTGTAATGGGATTACTTTAACCACTTACCAAACACTTCAAACACCCTAGTGTCACATTGCACACCATCAGCAGGGTATGGCCCGGGGCATTTGTCAGGCACACAAATGCTACAATTTATTGTACATGATAGATATAGAGAACAAATAGCTGACTATGCAGTTCTTAGATACATGATTCTAGGTTTACTAAAGTAGTAAAACTCAGATTGTGCCTGGTTTCAGCTGCTGTATTAAAGACACGTTGAACATCTGATCTTGGACCTGTCATGGTTATAGTGAACTGAACTTGGATCACCATCAGGCTGAAACTAGACAAGCAGAAAGAGTAAAAAGGTTTTTTGTACTTCGGATTTGGGTCACAGTGATTGCTTCAGTTCGGGTTTTCCCAAAATGGTTTTGGAGAAAACCACCTTATAAATTATTATAGATAGAGTTGTTTCAGGGGATTTGCTTTCGGAAATGATTAACTTTTAACATTGTCGGGAAGGTTTTTGAATACTTTTGCAAAATATCCCTGCTGTTCTCGATGTTGCTTTGTTCTAATCTAACTCTCCCCACCTCTATCTCCTCTGTCTCTTAACTGATTGAAGCCAAAGGGCCTTGCAATCAATCAGTTCACACCCTTGTGGCTGGGTCGCAACCTGCCACAGAGTTTTTTGTCTTAGCAATAGCTGTTTGCTTATCTAACTAAATGAAAAGCTTTCACCCTTTAGAGCTCTGTAGCCTTGTGTTTTACACTTCATAAGTCTCCAGCAGTTACGTCAGTGTAACAGAAATATCTAGGATATCTAGCTGATATGCCAATCACTGCTATAGACCCACCCACAGCCTAACTAGATAGTGTGATTCGCTGAAGCTCAAGACTGGCTGTGACTCTGAGAAACTACATGGTGAGAAAACCCCTTTAAGGTCTATTTTTGGGCTAACTTACCAGTCTGGTGACGCAATGCTCCTGTTGAGGTCTAATTTTCCATCCAATGTCCTGTCCAATGTCTCCTACGGTTACTGCAACATAAGCGGAACATTATGGTTACCAGAAGTGACATAGGAAGTCACATCTGACTTTAATTTTTATGTACATAGCATCGCGTCACCAGACCGGAAAGTTAAGCCCCACAAAAGCCATTGAACTATCTTAAACGTAGGGTTAGGGTTACGGTTAGTGGTAGTGTTACGGAAAAAAATGTCCTGAACTAAAAATGTTTTTACAAGGTTTGTCAAACCTGTGTCCATTTGAACAGGGCCCCACTTAAGCATCACTATTACAGAGCATCTACAAGACAATCTATTTTATTAAAGTATATCCTCCTATGGGTTGCTATTGCACTGCTGGGTAGAGCCCCTCAAATTATTTTTGAGCTGTAAAGTGCTTTTGTATGCTAATTCACATGCATCTATCAAGACTCCCTAATTGACCAGGAGGTATCACATGATTATGGTTATGACTCTTTCAAACAAACAATTACCATAACCACTTGGTTCACCATGGTTAATCAGACCAGAAGATGCTGTAATTAGAATACGACGCACTTGAACTGCTGCTTTTAGATACTTTTTAAACATTTGTAACATAATGTAACTTAAATGCTTCACAACAGGGTTGGAACGATGGGTAGGTAGAGGTAATCAACCGCTTCATGCCAGACCAGAAGGGGGCACAAGGCTGTATGGAGTTCATAAGCTAAGTCCACTATACACATGGTGGGTGACAGCTGCTAGTTTTATTCAGCACCTGTTTTCAGCAGAGATTACTCTGATCCCAGCCTTTTAACTACTTAGATTACCTACATTCAATGTGACTCCACAGCCTCCTAGGCAGTTATCCAGCGTCTCCATATGATGCAGTTGGGGTGTGACTAATGTCAGTGGCACCTAGGGAAACCTCAATTCAGGATATTTGCCTAGGCCATCAAAATGACTTGTCCCGACTCTGTTCCACAATTTTTACAAAGACTTCAAAAGAAAAGTCAAGGACATACATGATATATGAGCAAACTGGGTACCCTGTTTTTTACAATCCCTATTTGTAAGAAGGGTCCCTTAACAATAAGGTGATCCCCAAATGTCTGCTGGGACCTCCGACATCAACTGTAATCTGTAGACAAACCTTGCAGCAAGTATTTAGTTTTCCCGCAGCATCACCACAGAGGAAATCAAGAATTTAAATCAATAGGTTGGATTTCCAATATAGGCCAGAACTTGTCCTCCGGAGGAAGAGCTACGCTTTTAACTGTTCTCAAGCTTGGCCAAGAAATGAGGATCCTGAGCAGAAAATCTCCCTGCATTAAATCTCTAATACTGTCATGATCGCATGCAAGAATGAACCCACAGCTTTGGAGTTCTGTCGACTCGGCCGCGGCCGATGCGACGTAAGCATGGGTTTCTGAATAGTGTCTCAATTGTGTTGCAGTGCGATACTGGGTTTTTCTTCCTGCTATCACTTGATTGATTCCTGGCCGTCCCCCCAACCTTGGGCCAGGAATCTTCCAGCACTACCTAGGGTTTAACCTGGCACTCCTTGATCCTGGGGGTGACAGCTTCTACCTTCCTATCTGGTACTTCCCGGGGTTTCTTTTCTCCTCTGCCTTTGTCATTAGTTCTCCTGGAAGGTATTTAAGGTTCTTCTGTCTCTTGCCCCTTGCCGCCTGTTATACTGGTCTGTTTTTGCTATAACTCGCCTCCTCTTTTTTCTGTGCCCTCCCTGGTTCATCCTTACTCTGACTTTGTTCTTCATGTTTCATTCTTCTGCTCCTTCTGACTTTCTGTACCGCAGCTTCCGATAGTTTACCCACTCTTTGGCTTGACTTGGACCGTCCCTTATTGTGTTTGTATTGTTTGTCTGCGTTGGTGTTTCACGCCTATTTCAGTTTGTGCTCAAGTCTTCTGGTTGGGGCCGAACCTTTTAAGGGGTAGTCGGGGCTCCCCAAAAGGCAGGGACAGGGTGTGGGATACAGTGTCAGGGCCTCACGCTGTCTGTGTCTGTTCGTGCGCCCCTGACGGATCCCTTACAAATACAGTATGGAACTAGATAACACTTTTAATTAAGCCATCTTTTGTGTCTATTAGGTTGGCTTACAAGGTTCACAAATTCAATGTGACTGGCGCACCGGTGAGGGATTAATTGGGGAGCTATTACAATTTACCCTGTCACTAGATTAGCATTTGGAAGCAAGCGGCCCATGTACTGCTCTTATACTGGGCCTTCTGCTATTTATGTCCACTACTAAAGGAACATAATATCCTGTCGTTTATTTAAAGGGGTTCTGCCACGATGTAATGTTGACGTGGGAACCTCCAAAATGGGTTTTTAATCACTTTTATTATATATGTGATTACATAAATTGCTTACCAGTCTGGTGAGAGCTACAGCCTTCAATTACAACAGCTTCTATTAGATAGATACCTGACAAGAGCTGCGGACTGGCCGGGCTTGCGCAGAGAGAGCTTTTAATCTGATGAGACTAGCTGAGTATGTTTCTTCCAAGGCACGGGTGTAGAAATATGTTTTTCTTTTTGTATACAGAAATTAAACTTGTGTAGTGTGATTATTCACTGCTTAATCTGATGACAGGAGAACCATGAAGGAAGCTTTCAAGCTGCTGTGGAGAAAAGCTGTTGTCTTTTGTATTTCAGAATCCACAGTTGTGTTTGATTATTTCAGTGAACTTGTCACACGATCCCTTATGCAGCTTTGTGCTCTAGCATGTGTGTGTCTCTCTCTCCTCTTTTAGATCCTTTGGTTTGTTTACATTAGCTTCTTAGCAGATAAGGCTCCTCCTGGCAAAACCCTTTTAACTTTGTTCTACATTTATTTGTTCATGGTTCGTTAATTTTAGACTTCTTTTGACTTTGTCTCCAGCTTTTCTCTAGCTCATTGGCTGGTTCTGCACTTTAGGGATTCCGATTTGCATTCTTTATCTTGGTCTGTTTGTTCAACCTCCACAGGAAGTAGAATGAACCTGAATGCCTCAACCTGTCCAGCCAAACCCCTTCCTCTTTATTAGTATGGCTTGAATTGCTTTCTGTTTGGTCCGAAAGCAGTTCAGACAATGTTGTCACAATATACGCGATGAGGATATCCCAAACTAGAGTCCCATTAAAATCATACAAAATCTTTTTCTTGCCTCTGCTGCAGTAGCCATATGACTATAATTGCATAGCATATTTCCACACATCTAAAGCATATCCAGGGAATTTGGGAAACAACTAGGCAACCCCCCGGCCAATATCTGATTTGATTTAATTCATGTCTCCCACAGTTGAATTTTAGAGAAAAAATAAATTACAAAAATATCTAACCCAGACAAATACCCTAGCCGGAAATGTTAAACTCTAGGAATCCATAATAGGAATTACGTGGGCAACATCTGGAGAACCCTAGTGGTAGGGTTAGGATTGGAGTTAAGAGTAGGCTTGGACTAATCCTAAATATAACCACAGAGCTCCCCAGATGTAGCCTAGATGTTCCCTAATGTTAGAGTTGGATATAGGTTTAGAGTCTCAATTTTTTTTTACATTTTTTTTTCCAAAATTTAAGTTTGGGGAACCCAAATTCATTTTGAATTTAAATCCAGAGCATTTTTCTGGAAATCTCTTCCATCCATTGTCTTGAGGGATAAATAAGCTGTAACGGACTTGGTAGTGGATCCGCTCGGACTCCACCCGCAACGCGATGTTGTATGCCCCGCCAGGAAGCGGAATGTCTACAAGTAGGTCTCCGGTTTTCACCTGAGGCCTGCTGCAAAGCGGAGATGGACTTGCTGCGCGGCGGTAGTCTACCAGGTCACTACCCCTAGACGTGACCTGCTATGCGATGCGGCCAAGGTGAAGGAGCGTGGTACAGACATAGTTGTGGACCGTAGGCGGAGATTAGAGGACAGGCGGCAAGGTCGGGGCAGGCGGCAATGGTTCAGAGTCGATAAACATAGGCAGAGGTCAGAATACACGGCAAGACGGTAGATACACAGTCACGCTTTCTCTAGGGCATGGAGGCAACACAGATCCAGCAGGGGAGTGACGTGGATCCCAAAACATACTATTGAGACTCAGGCGCCCGGTAATAACACAATTACGGAGCACTGTCCCTCTTTACAAATTTACATGAACGATTCCCCCGGCGGGCGCGCTAGGTGGCGCGCGCACGCGGCATTCCGGCAGGCAGGGGATGTAGAGCCTAAGCAGGAGCGGTCGGTCAGGTAGAGGTGGTGGGCATGGATTTGCAACCTAAGGCCATGCAGTGCGGTCTGCGGCGCCCCCCCGTCCCCGCCGGGGCCCCGCCGGGGCCCCGCCGAGAGGGACACGGTTGCGCCCACGGTCTGTGGACCGGATCGCGGCGCGACCTGTACAGTTTTTTTTACCCCCCCCTTAGGGACCTCCCTCTTCTTAGGCTGAAAAAACTCGAGAATGAGGATCACGATTAAGGTGTTAGTTTCTGGTCCTCAGGAATCTCTCCTCGGGTCTCGAAGCCCCCTCCAATCCACTGAGGGAAGAAACGCTTCCCTATCTGACCTTCTTCATAGCCAAAGATGTCCTTTACATTCGAAGAACGTCAGCGGATTCCGGCTACCGGGGTGACAGGCTGTTTACATTCTTCTGATGTGAAACCGGTTTAGAACCTAGAGGCTTTAAGGAGGGAGACACTGTGAATGAGTTTTGGATCCGGCTGAGATGGAGGTAAACAGGTGCATGTACGTCACCTGGATTCCAGCTGCTGAAGAACCTTGAAGGGTTGTAGCCCGCCTGGTCCGAGAAGCGGGGGCCAATTTAAGACTGGGAACCTTCAGGAGCAGGGAGGAACGTCGGGGCAGGTCTTCTCCTTTTGTCTGGCTGAGTCTTCATACGGGGCAGAGGCCCGAAGTAGTGGGATCGTCGAATCGTGAGTCTCTTGCCAGATGGCCTTGATATCCCGAACTTGGTCATTGACGGCCGCGGTACTTCGAATCATGTGGGCAGCGAGGTGAAGGGGGGCGCGTGTGCGTGGTGGCGGCCACAGACTACAAAGAATTGGAGAGACGACGGGCTGCAGTCCGAGTCCGATGGTTAATAAGAAAATTCGGCCCAAGGGAGCAGCTCGGCACGCGGTCCTGACATCCGCGATACATAAGACGCTGGTATATCTCACGGATATGGTTCACCCTCTCCACCAGACCATTGGGACTGAGGGTGATAGGCCGATTGAGAAAAAGTCCAAATTGACTTGACAGATGGGGAGCATAGTGCACGCCAAAATCGGGAAAACAATTTGAAACACCACGCTCGGAAGACTCAATCTGTGATAGGTAACCCATGTAGCCCGGGAAATTATGCGGGAAGAAAATGACAACCAATTGTGGGGGCAGGCGGCAGATCGGCGAGAGGTACATACTAGTTGGGACAATCTTTGAGTACCATGGTCCGGTAAACCATCCCAGATTGTCAGAATTCCCAGAGGATAACGGCGCTTTCCTAAGGAGTCCGTGATTGAAATCCATGGATATGCTGCGTCCAAGGGTATTTCTGGCACCGAGGCACGCAGTGGATTGCAAGAGACCCTGCGCGCCTGTGGCGTGGGACCTTGTTCGAGCACCATGTGACCCATGGCGCAGGGTGATGTCCTTGCTTCTTGTATGCCAGAGTCGGCCACCAGTCAGTGCCGTGAGATCAAAGCGTAGGAAAATCACGAGCTCGGGATGGCCAGCCTCCAAGAAGGAGCTAAGTCCCACACTCGCAGAATCTTTTCCTGAGTGCCGGCGGCACGTAAGTCTTGCCCGTTAGGTAACCGTTTTGGAGATTCTGCGGGAGCCATGCGAACCAACCGTTACGCCCGGAGAGATGATGTGCTGTGTAACACGGTTTCTTCACCGACCACGGTTCCGAGGCACGGTGAGAGGGAATCACCTTGGACATTTTTCTCAGCAACGGTCGGATTGATTGCTGTAAATGTTCTAAATGTGGAGAAAAAGGAGGGCACACCGGGCTTGGCGAGGGTTTAAAACGCTTGGGCCGTCTGTAAATAAGTAAATTCTTGATGGTCCGTACACAGATGTCGATGGACCTGACGTGCCCCCACTCCAACAGATGCTCGCACTCCACCAGGGCTAAACTGGATTGCCAAAAAGTTCTTGGTCCCACATGGCATAGTTCCGCTCAAGCCTTTCCGGGAGCGGAAACACCCACATGTGACGAATCTTGCTTTGGGGCTTCTTCTGTGGTGAGGACCCGCCCCTGCCCCCACAGACAGAAGAGGCATCCACCTCCAAGGAGAACGGCTTCTCGGGATCAGGTCCCGGGATCCACGACAGGTGCAGGTGGAGAAGGCAGTCTTTAGCTCAATAAACGCCCTTCTCACGCTCTCACGGAGGCCAACATCTCGGTTCGGCTTCTTCCTAGTGAGGGGCCACGTTAGGAGCCACAAGGTGGAGAAGTGGGGAATTAAATTTGCCGGTAATAGTTTGCGAAGCTCCAGAGGAAGCGCCTCTGTATCGCCCGGAAGGCAGGACGAAGCGCCAATTGTATGAAACCGCAGAGTAGTTTTGCTGGGTCAATCTTCTGCGCCCTTTGCCGAGTACTATGTACCCGAGGAAAGGTAGGCTGTTCGATGGAACACGGTTAAACATTTCTCTCCAAAGTTGGGTATCAGTTCTGTTGCTTCGCAGACGTCGTAGAACTGGCGCTCGTCTGTGTGCCGATGTGTCTGAAGATCAGGGTGGAGCGTGAGAAATCATGTCATCTTGGTTCACAATGACGCAGGTGTAAAGGGATACGGAAAGGACATCGTTGATGAATTTTCTTGGAACACACTGGAGCGTTAAGACGCCCAAAGGGCATCCACGAGATACTCGAAATGTCCAGTCTTCGGGTAATTAAAAGCCGTCTTCCACTTGGTCCCCCTCCGGAATTCTGATGAGGTTTTTAGGCTCCTCGCAGTCCAACTTGGAGAACACATTTGCCCCCTTGCAGGCCAATCAAATGTTTCAGAGATCAGTGGGAGAGGGTAGCGGTTTTTCACTGTGATTTATATTTAGTCCCCTTTAGTCGATTACAGGGACGTGATGGTGTACCATTCTTCTTCTGCATGTAAGAAGAAAAACCCGGCTCCGGCTGGGGGATAGAGGATTTAAGGATAAAACCCCTTTCGCAAGTTCTCCTGTATGTAGGCCAACATGGCCTGAGTTCTCCGGCGCCCTCTTCGGACAGCGGCATTGGACCCTACCACCGGGGGAGACTCGGTTCAGGGAGGAGGTCAATAGGCAGTCGAGGGACGATGCGGTGGGTGGCAGCGTATTTGGACTCTTTCTCAAGAGAATACGTCCCCAAAATCATGGTACTCTTACCGGTAGGCCTGGCAAAGGCTGACATATGCGGAGAGATGAGGTGAATTGGTACGGACCGGAGTTGCGGGGGGTAACCTTCCAAGCTAAAGGTTCTGGCATTCCGAGTCCCCAACGCAGGACTTGCCCTGTCTTCCAATCGAGCGTTTAGCGGGCGTGATGTTGCAGCCAGGGAAGCCCCAAGAGGATCGCCCGAGAAATGCACGAGGACAGAAATGTGGAACCTGATCTTCTCGCTTTTTGTAGAGCCCCCACACGCGAGAGTCAATGGCCTGGGTTAATGTGCTGGATGGAGTCAGTGAGAGCTCCCCACTGACCCGAATGAAATAAGCAGTGGTTTCTCCAGACGAAACTACTGGTACGCAGGTAACGGGTTACCAAGGAGGCATGGATGAGTTCCCGGCCAGACCCAGAATCCAGGAAGGCCAAACTCCGGATCGAAAGACCAGCATCAGATGTCAACCTCCACTGGCATCTTCAACGTGGAGAGGAGGAAAACCATGCACCTAGGGACGCCTTCTCCTACGCCAACCTAGGTTGTGACGCGTTTCCGGAAGCTTGGGGATGTAGAGGGCAGCTTTTGCGAAAATTGGTCCGGACTGGCGCAATAGCCACATAGATTCTTCTGCTCGTACTCGATCCAATAAATAGGATCGCCGGTCCACTTACATGGGTCCACATCGGAGGCTTGTTAAGGGCGGGGTGACAAAAGGAGAACGGCTGGAAAACTGGAGCCTAGGCGAAACAGCCGACAGGGGCGTGCAGAGTCTCTCTCTTGGCAGGAGCTCTTCCTGACCTCTCAGCGAACCTTTAATCATTGCGGGTGGCCAGGTGAATTAATTCGCTCAGGGCTGGACGGGAGGCGGTCTCTTGCTGCCCAACAAAAGGCGTCTTTTTCCCTGCTGGACAGACCCTTTTGAAAGTAAAACCTGGCGCAGAGAGCGCATCTTTCCAAGTGAGCTTCAAAAGCCAGGGTCCGGAATTGGACCGACATAGTCTCCCACAGGACAAGTTCACCTGACGAATGGCTCAAGAGGGCGGGTCTCAGCAGAGGAAGCACGCGTCGTCTCCTCGATGACGGTGCTGGAATTCCTGGAGGAAGTCTGTAAGTCCGCGGATACAAAAGGGTCATCCTGTCCCAGAGAGGGAGTTGCCAAGGCCAGGGCCCTTCCCCGGATAGTTGGACACCACAGGTAAAAGGCCCCCTTAGACCTCTCCGAGGGAAACTGTTCCGCCATCAGTTCCACGTGCATAGAGCACTGGGTAATAAAACCCCGGCAGAGCTTGGGATCCCCGGCAAAGCTGGAGGGTAAAGGAAGCCGAAGCTTTGGTCCCACGGTGGCCAGTGGAGACGGAGACTGTTGCTGGGATGCAAGGAGCTGATGCATCATGGGGGGATAGACGGGCCCCAAAACTGCTGTGCCTGTTTGCGCGATTTGCTGCGATTGCTGGGCAACAATCGCCCGTAAGATCAGCGATGCTTGGCAGAGGCACCTGGCGGGATCCATGGCTGGATCTTACTGTAACGGACTTGGTAGTGGATCCGCTGACCACCACAAGCGATGGTGTAAGCCACGCCAGGAAGCGGGAATCTAAGTAGCTCCCGGTTTTCACCAGAGCCCACCGCAAAGTGGGATGGACTTGCTGCGGCGGGAGTCTACCGGTCGATACCCCTGACGTGACTTGCTTTCGATGGCGGCCAAGGGTTTGGCGTGGTACAGAATCGCGTGTCGTAGGCGTAGTTGGGGACAGGCGGCAAGGTTGGGGCAGGCGGCAAAGGTTCAGAGTCGATAAACGTAGGCAGAGGTCAGAATACACGGCCAGGGCCGCCATACAGGGGGTACAGCCAGTACTCCTGTATAGGGCCCGGTGAAACAAGGGGCCCGTTGCAAGCAGGCCCACTTGTTTCACAAACTAGCTTTCTGATCCAGAACAGGGGCACCGCGGCACTGCTGAGCATCCGCTGGGGCCCGTGCGGCTCAGAGTGTGAGGGGGGAGGGGCCGGGCTCCGTGTCACAGGGGCAGGGTGGGCTTGACTATCATACAATGTGAAGGGGGGCTGCGCTCTGGGTCACAGGAGCGCTCGATACATTAACAGAGCTGCAGCAGGCTCTCACTCACTTCAGATCCCTCTGATCCGTCCTGTGATGGGATCGCCCCTCCTCTGTCTCTCTGCCTGTGGGCGGGGCTTCAGTGACTCCTGCTGGCAGCAGAGAGAGGAGGGGCGATCCCATCACAGGACGGAGCAGAGGGATCTGAAGTGAGTGAGAGCCTGCTGCAGCTCTGTTAATGTATCGAGCACTCCTGTGACTCAGAGCGCAGCCACCCCTCACATTGTGTGATAGTCAAGCCCACCCTGCCCCAGAACCCCCACTGAAACCCCCACCTACCCCAGTGCCTCCCCCTGGGCCCTATCTGTTTGGGGCACCTCTGAACCCCTGGGGCCCCTCAGAAGCCCACCCTGCCCCAGCACCTCCCCCTGGGGCCCCTCGGAAGCTCCCCACCAGCCCTAGTGCCCCCACCTGGCCCCAGCTGTGTTGGGCCCCTCTGAACCCCTGGGGCCCCTGAGACGCCCACCCTGCCCGGGGCCTCCCCCTGGGGCCCCTCGGAAGCTCCCCACCTGCCCTAGTGCCCCCACCTGGCCCCAGCTGTGTGGGGCCCCTCAGCAGCCCACCCTGCCCCAGCACCCCCCACTGAAACCCCCACCTACCCCAGTGCCTCCACCTGGGCCCAAGCTGTGTCGGGCACCTCCCCCTGGGGCCCCTCAGAAGCCCACCCTGCCCTAGCACCTCCCCCTGGGGCCCCTCGGAAGCTCCCCACCTGCCCTAGTGCCCCCACCAGGTCCCAGCTGTGTTGGGCCCCTCTGAACACCTGGGGCCCCTCAGAAGCCCACCCTGCCCTAGCACCTCCCCCTGGGGCCCCTCGGAAGCTCCCCACCTGCCCTAGTGCCCCCACCTGGCCCCAGCTGTGTGGGGCCCCTCTGAAGCCCTTGGGTACCCTCAGCAGCCCACCCTGCCCCAGCCCACCCCACTGAAACCCCCCCCCACCCCCGTGCCGCCACCGGGGCCCCCGCGGTGTCGGGCACCGCCCCCTGGGGCCCCTTTGAAGCCCACCCCCTCCCAGCACCCCCCACTGAAACCCCTGGGGTCACCCACCCCCCACCCCCCCCCGGGCACAAGCCGTGTGGGGACCCTCTTAAGCCCCTGCGCCAGCGCCCCCCTGGGCCCTAGCTGTGCAGGATCCCTCTGAAGCCTCTGAGCCCCTCTGAAGCCCACCCTGCCCCAGTGCCCCCTCCCTCCTGGGCACTAGCTGTGTGGGGGCCCTTCTTAAGTCGTCTAGTCTGGACCGAATGGAGAAGAGAAGGGAAAGTGAACGAATGGTCAGATGAGACATCACCTGTGAGTCACTAAATGTAACTGCACTGTGTGCACCTGTATCTATCCCTATAATACCCCTGTAATATTGGTCTTATTGAATTATATTCACTAACAGTACTGTGGTATTGTTCAGTACTGTTATGGTAGTGATATGCGGCGGTATTATATGGTCTTAGTGTATTATTTGCCATATTGGTCTGGGGATACTGGTTTAGTCAGTAACATAATAGTAGTGACATGTGGTGATCATGTGGTGGTATTTTCTGGCCCTTGTATACGTACTGACCCGCACAATATTGATAAACTGTAAAATTCAAAAATAATGGCGCAATTGCATTTTTTTTCTCGGGTTGGGTGACTGTTGAGTGGGCGGGGCAATGGGGGCGTGGTTGACAGGGGGGCCCCAGACGCTTCAGCTATATGGGGCCCTGAAATTTCTGATGGCAGCCCTGTACACGGCAAGACGGTAGATACACAGGAACGCTTTCTCTAGGGCATGGAGGCAACAAAGATCCAGCAGGGAAGTGATGTGGATCCCAAACTATATAGAGACAGTGCCCGGCAATTAACCAATTACCGGCGCACTGTCCCTTTAAATTTACATAAACGAGCGCGCGCGCTAGGGGGCGGGCACGCGCATTCGGGCCGGCAGGGGACGAGAGCCGTGCAGGAGCGAGGTCAGGTGAGTGGATGGGACGGATGCGACCACGGCCATCAGTGCGGGGCCCCGCTGAGAGGGACACGGGTGCGTCCGCGGTCCGTGGACCGGATCGCGGCGTGACCCGTTACATAAGCACCTTTGTAAAGAACTTGGAAAAATGTTCTTATTTCTAGTTAGTGTAGGGAATGGGTACATCCTTATGAATATTGGTCTATATTATGTGTATACCCGTGCATATTATGTATCTTGGGGAAGGTGTTTATTGGTTGCAAAGGGGCTAATAAGAGTAAGCATTTTTTGGTTTGGATAGAGGGAGAAATCATGGCTGAGTGTGCAGCTAATTGGTGGGAGGTAAGGGGAGGAGGTGCAGGTCAGACACAGTTATAAGAGTAGACTGCCATGTGACAGTAGTATTTGGAACTAGAGAGCTATAGTAGGAAGTTGTTTTTAAAGGGAATCTGTGGCAAATCTTTTTTTTTTTTTACTTATTAAATCAAGCCCCTGATCCTTATTCTTTTCCTCTCAGTCGTTTTTATTTCCTGATTGTAGATTTCTCTATTCGGCCGTCTATATATATGATTGTGGGGAAGACATTCTTGCTTGCATTGCTTTAACAGCAGTCAGAGAGATACTTTGCAGCAGTTTCATGCACATATGATTCTTAAGACAGATTCTGTCCCATAGACTTGTATAGGAGAGTTTTCACTGTGAAGGGAGAGGAGAGGGGGAGCTGTGACATCTCCTCTTGTGACTGGTGGATTCTGTGTTATCTGTACACAATGGTGTCTCCTTTCAGTGTGACCCTGCTTTTACTGATAATGAGCAGACTGCTGAAAAGCTCTCTAAACAGAACAGGAAGTGTCAGAGGGATTTTTAGCCTAGTGCCTAAGTGAAACAGGGACCAAAAATTCCTAAAAAATGTGTTTAACATAAAAATGTGAGTTAAACAATAAGTCATTTTTTGATGATACATTCCCTTTAAGTGGGTTTCCAGTTGTCCAACAAAGGGTTACTTGTCCACAAGCCGGCTGTGGACCAGGTCAGGCTATCCCAATCCATCAAGTAGTTTCTCACACCGGAGAGGAGAGAGCAAGAGAAAAGGCAGGTAGACAAGAGAAGAGAAAGAGAGAAGCACAGGGACGAGAGCGAGAGAGAGAGGGAGAGTGAAAAGTAGAGTGAGTCGTGAAGGACAGAACAGAGAAGTGTCAGAGGAATGAGAAGTTAGAAGATTTAGCTGAACTTCAGGACATGGATAATGACACTGGGGCCTAGCCCATTCTGTCCTTAGATGGCAACAGCCTGGAATATAGAAAAGGTGAGACCTTGTGAACACCCTAGGGCAGGGGTGTCAAACTCGTTTTCACCGGGGGCCACATCAGCCTCATGCTGTAGTTATAAGGGCCTTAAAGGGCCGACATAATTTTAGAACTGTGTAAATGGAACTCAACCTTAACTGTTACATTTCTACAGTATTGCTATTATAATTAGCCCTTTGAGGGGAACCAGGAAGAATATATTACCCCCCATAGGTACATAGGTACATATGACCCTTGTAGGTAGATAAGTGTGTATAAAGCCCCCTGTAGATGACAGTTATATCTGCCCATGGAGGAAGATAGGTATTTTTGGCCCCCTGTAGCCAGGTAGTTGCCTCCTGCAGCCAGGTAATATGCCGCATATAGAAAGGGAGATGCCCCACATAGCCCCCCTGTAGCCAGAGAGATGCCCCACATAGTCCCCCTGTAGCCTGGTAGATGCCCCAGGTAGCCGGGTAGATGCCCCCTGTAGCCTGGTATATGCCCCATATAGCCCTGGAAATGCCCCACATAGCCCCCCTAGTAGCCAGGTAGATGCCCCATATAGCCAGGTAGATGCCCCATAAAGCCCCCTAGTAGCCAGGAAGATGCCCCATATAGCCAAGTAGATGCCCCATAGCCCCCCAGTAGCCATGTAGATGTCCCATAGCCCCCCCCAGTAGCCAGGTAGATGGCCCATATAGCCAGGTAGATGGCCCATAGCCCCCCAGTACCAGTAGCCAAGTAGATGGCCCATAACCCCCCCCAGTAGACAGTAGATGGCCCCATAGCCACCCTACTAGTAGATCCCATGCCCCCCCGTACAGTGAGCCAGGTTGGCCCATAGCCCCCCCCCCAAGTACTCAGGTAGATGCCCCATAGCCCCCCCAGTACCAGTAGCCAAGGAGATGGCCCATGGTCCCCCCAGTAGCCAGGTAGATGCCCCATAGTCACACCAGTAGCCAGGTAGATGGCCCCATAGCCCCCCAGTAGTCAGGTAGATGGCCTATAGCCCCCCCAGCAGTCAGATGGCCCATAGCCCCCCAGTAGTCAGGTAGATGGCCCATAGTCCCCCCAGTGGTCAGGTAGATGGCCCATAGCCCCCCAGTAGCCATTTAGATGCCCCATATAGCCCCCCCCAATGATTATAAAGCAAAAAAAAGTTACTTACCTCCTGGTTGTCCGTGCAGCGCGGCCCGGTCCTGGAGATGGTGTACAGTGTAAGCGGCGTGCGGTCACGCCGCTTACGCCGTCACGCAGCTCCCAGGAATCTCCTCGGCGGCAGAGGCTGCCAACCGAGGAGACCCAGCGTCACAGGGGGCATGAGTAAAGCGGCGCGTCACGCCTCCTGCGATGCCGTATGTATGTTCAGGGCTCACACAGCGATGTACACACAAAGGGAGAAGGTACGCGGGAAACGATCCCTCCTGTCTTCTCCCTGTACCAGCAGCGGCACCGCGCGTCCCCCTGCTGACTGACTATGCGCGGCTCAGCCGCACTGAGTCAGGGAGATCACGACGGGCCGGATAACACTAGGCCGCGGGCCGGATCTGGCCCATGGGCCTTGTGTTTGACACCCGTGCCCTAGGGGATCCAGCCCACTGCGTGCTAATAGCCCTTATGTGGCAAAGCTGCCCAGGGCTGGCTTCGTTCCACAGAGGATGAGAGGCCACTGAGGGACTAAAAGTTATGAAGCAAATCTGCTAGAGAGAGATGGGGGCTGCTGAGGTGAAAACTGAGGAATTACTAGGAGGGCAATTGTACTGTGCTGAAGGGTATTGTGCTGAGATATACTGTACTGAAGGGAACTGTACTATTTGAGTCTGTCTACCTGTGAAGTGAAATGTGCTATAAGTTTGGTGCCATGAAGAAAGCCTGCAAGAACCAAGCTGAGAAGTCTATGTTGCCGAGTTTCCAGGGTTGGTGTGCTACACTCCCTCACTGGTAAGGTATAAATCCCTCACTGGTAGGCCTAATATCCGCTACGCCATACAGGAGTCACTTGCCAGATCCTTGTCTGGTCTTCCATCTGAAGAACCTTAGGGCATGTCCCCATGGCATGGGTTTTCGGCCGGTTTTTCAGCCGGTTTGCAGTTTTTTTAGACCGCCTGAAAAACCGGCCGAAAATGAGCACAATTGTGCTCTATGCAAAACCTGTGCAGCAGTGCCCACTGCACAGGTGTTGCCGTCGGACGGTTTTGCCGCCGGCGGTCCGGCGGAAAAACATTGTAGAAGCACAATCTTCCGTCCGGTTTTCCCGACGGAAGATGTGTTTCTCAATGGGAGGGGGGAGGGCTCTTCTCCGCTCATCGCGGAGAAAAGCCGTCCCCCCCCGGCCGGGGGCGGGGCGCAAACAGGACAAATCCCGGGCCCGGAAACCGCTGGTATTTGCCCCTTGCCGTGAAAACGCCCCCTAACATAACCCTTTCTTTGTGTACTATCTGCCCATGCAATTTTTCCTATGGTTTTTATGGTTTTCTCGTACAGACCATAAGGGTATATTCAAATTAGCCCAGAACCATGTCGCAACAACTTCACACAGGTTTAATGCACATTCCTGTGGTTCCTCACCTAGCTCAAGTGAAGCTCATTAAAACAATGTGCATTTCTTTGCTGACTTCTCAACAAAGGCAAAACCCTCAGCACAACCACATTATATGAATAATATATTAGGATATTATGATACTCAGCTCAATTAACTTTTTATGGGGCAATTAGGGTGTTTTAAAAAACAAAGGAAAATTACACTGTGAACCCTATATAATGACAAAATCTGAAGTGTGCCTCTATGCTAGTTACATAGTACAGTTGAAAAAAGACATAAGTCATATGAAAAAGTTGGACCCCTAAATCTTTTTAGTTCAAATTTTTGGGGTATTTTTGCAACAGCCTTTAAATTTGATTATCTAATAACAAATATTGACATTTTGTGTTAGTACAATAAAACTCATTTAAATCCGGAAATATTACTGTTCCATCAGTTATTAGTATTAAAATTTGAAATGGCTGTTGCAAACCCCCAAATATTTAGAACTAAAAATGATTAATTAATGGGGGTGCCCAAAACTTTTTCAATGACGTATGGTACTAGTTTAACCAAGGGGGGAAGAAATGGGAGAAGGGAGGTCTTTTAAAACTTCTACCCCAGTTAACCCTCGTTTTCGGAGGGAATGGGAGGTCAGGCTATGAGGTGGTTTAAAAAACAAAGGTTTTTTCCGCTTTCCCGACATAGTAGATAAGAACTAAAGCATCAATCCTTTTCCAAACCTTTACGACAAAAACATGAGCTCCCTCAGTTGCATTTTCTTCATGCAAATTGCTCATACAGTCTTAAAAAAAGTTTGGGCACCCTATTAATCAAATAATTTTAGTTCAAATATTTGGGTTTTAACAGCCCTTTCAATTTGAATATCTAATAACTGATATTGCACATTTTGTGTTAGTACAATAAACCTCATTTCAACCCGGGAAATATTACTGTGTCCACTTTATTAGATATACAAATTGAAAGGCTTTGCAAACACCCAAAATTTAAAGAACTAAAAATTATTAAATTAATAGGGGTGCCCAAACTTTTTCATAGACTGTTATGTCTTGTTTTTTTTCGCTCTAGGCGGCTCCCCCCCACCCAATTGGAAACTATGCCATTTAAAAACTCACCCCCTAGGGGTTAATATAGGTATTTATGCTATTCTACGGACCTTTTTCCAATGAGCCCGCGACATGCTTATATGTCGAAATGGGAAGCAATCTAGAAAAGGGTACTGTATCCAATAGAGGAAGGGGAAACTCACTGGGACGGGCCCGCAATTTCCCAAGCACAACTAAAAAAACATATATAAAATTTTAATGTGCTGGTACCATACTTGCTACACAAATTGAACCCGGTAATCTACCCGGTAATTCCGGATAGATGCTGGCGATATGAATGCAGGAGGGAATATCTATCACATCTTCTGGGAATGCATGCGATTTAGACTTTTTGGGGGCGGGGTTTAAAATGTTCGTTACATTTGTTTGGGTTTCCCCTGCCGATGGATCCAAATGTTTTCCTTTAATCTTTTGAATCCCGCTCCCCAAATGCTTTCTCAAACTAAGCTGGGTTTTTTTATGGGCCGCTCGTTGCCTATTTCAGCCCACGGAAAAGTAAAAGGGCACCGGGGCCTTTTCCCAGCTTTGGGCGATTGAGAGACATTAGGGAAAAGGAGTACCACAGCCTAACAAACAAACTACAAAAATTGGTCATCCCGGAGTCTTGGGCATAACTAATGAATCTGAGGTCCCCGGAGAAGGGGGGTTCCCTTGATCCCTCTTTAGGCTATCTTCGTGTGTCCCCCCCCCCCGCTTGTGTCGTCTTTTCCGAGGGTTTTGTTCAGGCTACATAAATTTATAAAAATTTTTGGGAATGGTTCCATTAAACTCATGAAATGGTGCTATGGATATAAGATACATGACTTCTGCAAAAATTTTACCTTGTTCTGTCCAATCCACAAGGGGTTACTTCTTTTTTCAACGACCTTTAAAATGCTTACTGTTTCATTGTCGATAAGAGGTCTACTGTAGACCCTTTTTCCTTTCTTTGCTATAGTGATGCATGTAGATTTTATATGTTATTATTCATATTTGTACATTATGCATATTGTACACGAGATATGTATCTGCTCTTTGGAAAAACCAGACATTGCAAATATGTTATACCTTTTTCTGGTAAAAATCTTTAATAAAAATACAGTTAAAAAAAAAAGAACTTTTACCCTCAAAGTAACATTTCACTCCTAATTCCAAGAGGCAACCTGGATCAACCTTCTAAAAAATGTTTTACACGGCTACAAAAGTGTTAATATTGCATTGTCTAAACTTTTCTTTTGGACCTCACCTGTTCTTGCAGAGAATTAACCCTTTTTTCTCCAGCTAGAGGGAGTGTCCCCTTTATCTTTTGAGAGGGTTTTACATGAAACAACTTTACAGCATACTTTTTGTTTGGGCCAATAATGTACTTATGCGAGTTAACACAGTTGTATGGTTTAAATTAAAATGAAATAGCAAGCTGCTGGTGCCAAGCTAAATAAATAAGAAAAACTATATTTACCTTCATCTGCTCCTCTGTCTCATCACTGGATCTCCCTGGTCTTCTGCAGCACTCACATCCTGTTTTTTAAAAGAAGGAATTTAAAAAAAAACTGGGGGACTTTTTGTTGAAATGAAGGGGCAAGGAGAATTTGGGAGATTTTTTTTTTTTATTTTGTTTGGCACTGGCAGCAATAACCGCTTAAATCATATCTCCTTGTAGATGTCTTGTCTTAAGACTAAATAAGTTCAATTCTAATAACCTCTCCTCATAACTAAGATGCTTTATTCCCCTTATAAGTTTGGTTGCTCGTCTTTGCACTCTCTCTAGCTCCTTTACATCCTTTATGAATTGGAGCCCAGAACTGAACAGCATATTCCATGAGGCTGCACCAATGCTTTATATAACGGTAATATTAGATCCTTGTCCCATGAGTCCATGCCTCTTTTAATACATGCCAATGTTCTGTTGGCCTAGGAGGCAGCTGATTGACATTGCATGCTATTCTGTAATCTATGATGTACAAGAACGCCCTGATCCTTCTCAAAAGCGATTCTCTTAGTTTTTTACCCTCTAGAACATATGATGCCTGCAGATTATAAGTACCCATTTCTCCACATTAATCTCACTTGGCAAGAGGATGACCAAACACTGAATGTATCCAGGTCTGCTTGCAGTTTGTGAACATCTTCCATAGATTGCACTACATTTTATAGCTTAGTGTCATCTACAAAAATAGAAGCAGTGCTATTAGTCATCTCGGTTTTATCCTTTATTAATAAGGGGTCACTAGTTATGGTTAATACACCAATCAGAGATAACATAAAATGAGTAACATTAATTATCTCATAACAATGACACCAGTCAAGGGGTAGGATATATTAAAAGGTTGACCAGTAAAAAATATATATATAGTTGGGCCAGGATGGTCCAAAATAGCAAAAAACTAATACTGTGACCTGTCGCTATTGCTCCCGAGCTCCCAGTGACATCCAGGTTCTCGTCCCAAAACGCTGGAGGGGCTTGTGCTCCATTGTAAGTGAGTGGAGCACGAGCCTCTTCTCTATGTTGGAATGAGAACCTGGAAGTCGAGAGGAGCGACTTGTCGGGAACAATAGCGGCAGGGGACAGCTCAGTAAGTATTTGTTTTTTTCTATTTTAGACCACCTTGGCCCCAACAACATATTTTTTTCTTTACTGGTAAACCCCTTTAACAAGTAAATAGTCAGTTCCAGTGCCAACCAGGGCATCTGTCTAATGCTTAAAGTACCTACAGTGGGAACATGAACATCGGAACTGGACATCGAGCAGTGGAAGATGGTGGCCTGGTCTGAATGCTTTCTTATGCATCATGTGGACAGTTAGGTGTGTGTTCACCAGATGGCACCAAGATTCAGTATTGGAACAACTATTGTGATGCTCTGGTCAATGTTTTGATGGGAAACCTTGGGTTGTGTGGATGTTACTGTGACACATTCCACCTACCTAAATATGGTACAGACCATGTCCACCCTTTTATGGAAATGGTATTTATGAATGACAGTGGTTTCTTCCTGCAGGAAAATGCTCTGAGTACACTGCAAAAATCATTCATGGTTTGGGGAGAATAAGAAAGATGATGACTTAGTCCCTAAATTCCATAGATCTCAGTCCCATCAAGCACACATTGGATATGCTGTAAAACACAAGCCCTATATAGGACTTAAAGGGTTTGCTAACAATGCAATTTCACTGCTACAGCCAGCTTTAGAATCACACATCCTGTTTGTGTGTGTGTGGGGGGGGGGGGGGGAGGTCTATAGCATTGATTGACACATCAGCTTTTCTGTTCCTAGTTATTTCTTTTACACTGACAATGAGTGCAAGAGATTTATAAAGTGTATTACACAAGGCTGCAGAGTTCTAAAGGTTATTTACTTAGCTAAATGAGAAGCTTTCAAAGCCTGTTAATATAGCTAAGACTCTGCAGGAGGTAATTCACCATGGACGAACTGAATGAGTGACAGTAACTTAAAGCAATGACAAATAAGAGAGAGCAGGGAGAGAGATGATCATAACCAGAGACCCCTTTGGGGCTCTAAAGGAAAAAAAAAATCTTCTTTATCTCCTGAGCAAAGAAAAATCAACAAAGCAAAGTATTTAGAAACAGTCTTCAATTGTCTGTCCCTACATATTAAAAGCCAATCATTGTAATGATGAAACTCCTTTAAAGGGTCTGCAGCTAATGAATTAGTGCCCGTTATTACTGGACACCTTCTTGTGGAGACCATTCCTCACTGGCAGCACAGGGGTACCTGCACAATATTATATTTAATCATATGGCTGATTGGTATTTATAGAAGGACTTTACGACAATAAAACTGTAGATAAACGACTTTTTTAATTAATTCATCATCATCATTATTCTGCCCATTGTAATTACCTATTAAGTATATGTATACAGTATATGTAGTATTTTAACTAAACTTTTCCTCTACCTTTTTATTAAAGGTGTAGATTGTACATGGTAATTCGTCTGCAGTGCAGCTTTCAGCTCTGCAGTGCAGACATTGCAACCCAGTGATTTATAATTGTTCTCCATCAGATTTTTGTGCTATCAGCTGTTAGGCCCTCTGACCCGTTTCTGTTGCTGTGTGCAGTCACTGTTGAATCTCATCTCCTCACCGACCACAGTGAATCAGACATCTAATGTGTGTACAGGAATGTTAGTGGATTAGTAATAGCAGAATTAAAGCTGATTTGATTAGACCACTCAAAGCTAATTACCGGATGCAATATGAATAATATGTATGCAAAAAATCAACATCAGATCTTAGGGGAGATTTTTTATTTTATTTTTTATCCTGTAAGGAAAATCTGAATAGTAGGGTGGAGGTCAGGGTCCTGGCTAACTCTGAAGGACTTAAAATATCTATGCTCAGTGCCGGCCTGAAATTCATTGGGCTAACCAGAGGAAATTATTCTGAGGGATCAGGTGGGTCCTAACGCTAATGCCTCTCTGTGGGACCAAAGCTGCCATATACAGTCATATGAAAAAGTTTGGGCACCCCTATTAATCTTAATCATTTTTAGTTCTAAATATTTGGGTATTTGCAACAGCCATTTCAATTTGATATATCTAATAACTGATGGACACAGTAATATTTCCGGATTGAAATGAGGTTTATTGCACTAACACAAAATGTGCAATATTAGTTATTAGATCTATCAAATTGACATGGCTGTTGCAAATACCCAAATATTTAGAACTAAAAATTATTTAGATTAATAGGGGTGCCCAAACTTTTTCATATGACTGTATTTAAAGAGAACCTGTCACAATGTTTTTGTCCCCCTGGCTGAGGACAGCACAAGATTATTTATGGACTGTCTAATAACGGGGTATGTCCCAAAGGATTGGCGCATAGCAAATGTGGTGCCAATATTCAAAATGGGGTCAAAAAGTGATCCAGGAAACTATAGGCCAGTAAGCTTAACCTCTGTTGTAGGTAAAATGTTTGAAGGTTTTCTCAGAGTCTATCCTGGAGTATCTCACTGAAAATAAATGTATAACGCCGTTCCAGCACGGGTTCATGGGAAAGGGTCGGTCCTGTCAGACTAATTCATCACTTCTATGAGGAAGTCAGTGCTAGACTGGATCGGGGTGAGGCACTGGATGGGCATTATTCTAGATTTTCTAAAGCATTTGATACGGTGGGCCCCATAAAAAGGGTTGGTAAATAAAATGAGAATGCTTGGACTGGGGAAAACGTGTGCAAGTGGGTAAGTAACTGGCTCACTGATAGAAAACAAAGGGTAGTAATTAATGGTACATACTCTGACTGGATCGCTGTTACTAGTGGGGTACCACAAGGGTCAGTATTGGGCCCTATCCTCTTCAACATTTTCATTACGATCTTACACAGGATACACAGTAGAATATCGATCTTTGCAGATGATACAAAGCTCTGTAAAGTAATCAACACAATAGAGGATAATGTGTTATTACAAAGGGATCTGGATAAGTTGGAGGCCTGGGCAGGAAGTGGCAGATGAGGTTTAACACAGATAAATGCAAGGTTATGCACATGGGGAGGAAAAATCCATTACATGACTACATGTTAAATGGAAAAAGGCTGGGTAAAAGTGACATGGAGAAGGACTTGGGAATCCTGGTGGACAGTAAACTTAATTGTAGCAGCCAGTGTCAGACAGCAGCTGCCAAGGCAAATAGGATCATGGGATGCATTAGAGGGGCATAGAGGCACATGATGAGAACATTATTCTCCTTATACAAGTCACTGGTTAGACCACACATGGAATATTGTTTACAGTTTTGGGCACAGTGCAAGGAAAGACATTGTAGAGCTTGAACAGGTACAAAGGCGGGCAACAAAAATAATAAAAGGAGCTGGGTGGACTACAGTACCAGAAAGATTAGAAGGTTAATGGTTATTTAGTTTAGAGAAAGACGGCTTCGGGGGGACATAATAAATATGTTAAAATACATCAAAGGCAATATAGAGATCTCTCCCAAGATTTATTTATACCAGGACTGTATCTAGAACAAGGGGGCATCCTCTAAGTCTTGAGGAACGAAAGTTTCTACATAAACATAGAAAGGGATTCTTTACTGTAAGAGCAGTGAGACTGTGGAACTCTCTGCCAGAGGAACTTGTCATGGTGAATTCACTAACAGAGTTCAAAAAGGGTTTGGATGCATTTCTGGAGCATAATAATATAACAAGTAATAGTGTCTAGGATTCTGGAGAGGGGTCATTGATCCAGGGATTTCTCAGATTGCCAGATTGGAGTCGGGAAGGAATTTTCCCCTAAAATGAGGACAATTGGCTTCTACCTCATTGGGGTTTTTTGCCTTCCTCTGGATCAACACCTTAGCACAACAGGCTGAACTGGATGGACGTCTCGTCTTTTTTCGGCTTTACAAACTATGAAACTATATGATAGTGTCAGACCTGCTGTTTCCAGCGCTGTGTCCCTTATCCTGTAAGATGCTGCAGTTTTTGTGTTTTTAATGCTCAAATCTGCAGTTTTCAGCCAGAAGAGTCATTCAAAGAGTCCTTCAGAGTGTCAGTTTTTTTCAAACCCGCCCACCTGAGGCAAGCCCCGCCCACCTAACTGATTACCTATTACTTTGGATAGAAACATGTGAATAACTGTCAGTGGGCGGAGCTAGCCTTTGGTGGCCTTTGGTGGGCGGGGCTAACACCTGCTCATGAATAAGATTTAAAGGGGTAAATGCTCTAAAACTGCTGCATCTTACAGAATAAGGGACACAGCGCTGGGAACAGCAGGTCTGACACTAGCTTGTGCTGTCCTCAGCAAGGCGGGCAAAACCTATGTGACAGGTTCCCTTTAAAGCAACAGACTTTATTCACTCGCATTAAAAGAACCTCATTCAGCCAGGTGACAGACAATAAACTTAGGGACCCATCTGATGCAATTTGATCAAACTGCACACTAAAAACCTCTTACTTTATGCATTAAAGGGGTTGTCTCACTACATTGATTCATCTCACATCACTCCTATTTTTTCGGTCTTATTTTTGAATTTAGGTGTGCGTTTATTGAATTTACTGGCTTCTACTGGCCTGCAGTGATGAGCTGCTATGGATACCAGGTCTGTAGCTATAGCGACCAGTGCTGGCAGCCTATCAGGAGTGATGCAACAGGTCTGTAGCTATAGCAACCCGAAAAGCTGATGAAGCCAATACAAGAGGGGATATCTAGGAATAGGTAGGACACTGTTAATGGACACATATTGCAAAGTGACTTGTTTTTACAAGATCTTTAACATAAAAAGCAATCCTTGTAGTGAGGCAACCCCTTTAATAAAGAATAGCAGTAATACCTTTTAAATGTTCCCCTGCTCCAATGGGTTTTATTGCCTGCTGTATTGTGTTTTCAGAGTTTGATGTTTGCAGTCACAACAGTGTGCACGAATGTCTATGCAAATGGAAAATTGAGGTGCAGCAAATGGAGGAGGCTAACTTTGTATTTTTTTCCTAAAAGGTTTTATAGGATATAGCAGTTAGGTCTTATTTACCGGAAAATCATGAATTGCTTTGTAATCATAGAATCTTATTGGTGAGACAAATTGTGATGCCAAAACACCAAAAGGTGAAGGTGGTGGGTAAAGGAGGCAGTCCAATTTTACTGTATGTTAGCTTTAATCATCAGTGCATAATACAATGAAGACCAAAAAAAAAAACGGGGCCCCATTTAAACTTTTTTAAGTTTAAAGTTTTCTCTGCTGGACAACTCCTTTCATAGTGTTCTTTCGTTTGAAGAAAATTGGAAGTTTACACTGGTGCTTCCTCACTTTTATACACCAATAAGAAAAAATAGCATTGGTATATAAACCTGATATGGGAGTTAGTTCAACTCTCAAAACACATAGGACGACATAATATGATTTTTGGCGCTTAAGCGCCAATTTTTATACGCATTCTAATTGTGTAGAATGCACCTGATTTATGAACCTGTTCTACTACAGGTCATAAATCAGGTGCATTCTAGTGCAGAAATGACAATTCTGGCTCAGGTAAACCAATTTTAAAGTGGTTTACCTGTTCCAGCAGTAATGTACCTATTTTTATTGCTCTCCAGTTCGTAAATGTATAGTTTCATACAATTGTAATACACCCTCCTCCCCGATATCAGGCTAGATCTCGGGCTGAAAATGCGCCAGACTTCTGGTGCAGCCCCATTCATACATATTGCCTATAATTATCTGAACACACTTTTTAAAAAATGAAAATCTGAAAAAGAAGAACCCTGATCGTGGATGATTCTGCTAACGAGAAGCGCTGGCGTAATTCTCTGATTTTCTCCAAGCTAAAGAACACATTTGTGATCTCCATCTTCAAATGGATATTCTGGCTATGCTTGACAATGACTTTTTTTACAGGTTTAAACAAGGGCTCTAAGTGTGTTGTGTCCCAGATACGCAACCCTGTTACCTACTTACTAATCGTATTGTGCTTCAGATTTAGGTCAAAGTCAAATTAAACCTGAATCCAAGCACTTTGGACAGAATCAATTGTTGACAATATTTGCCTAAAACTTAACTGTAAACCTAACCTTAAATTTGGATGGGGGTTAGGGACTTTTATACGGGGTTTGAAAGAATTCAAACTTACTCATTCCCAAATATATCTGTGGGCACTGTTTCTGCTGCTGTTTAGCACCATCATGACCTCATACTTGGCCAACTTTTGAAATTGGGCATCAGGGGATATGACGGTGCTACACGTGCCACCCCCAAAATTTACATGACCACACCCTCTTGGTGTTGAGCCACAAAAAGTCAAGCCTGCTCCACCTTACTGTGTAGCGGCTCTAGAAGAAAGCTAAATTACGATTTTGCCATCATCCAAGTTTCCTGGTGGTTGGATGGCCTATACAGCCTCCAGGAGAGCTGTGAGATACCATTAAACTGTGCCTAAATCTAAAACATTGCACTACTATAAATATCTTCACCATACAGCGATCATACAGTGGTAGATACCAGTGTGCACAAGCTCTGCAGACATTTACGTGACTACAGTGCAGTTCCTTCTATGACTGGAATTTTTATTTTTCCCTTTTCTTCTCCATCCTGTCCACACCACCACTGATCAAGCCTGAGCAATAGCAATGAAGAGGCATCTGTCAAACACCTCCATTACTATCACTGGAATCATATGGAAAAAAATCACACACAAATTACACAAAGAAACTTGTATTTAAATAAACACTCCCCGACACCAGTCCTCTTTAACCATTTTGTTTGGAAAAAAAATAGATCCAAGGTTGATCCAACGTAGTTCACCAAATCCGAAGTAGTCCAAATGGGAACCTGTAAATAAACAAATATTACACACATGCATACATAGATACATATAGGATGGATACCCTATCCAGCATTCAGCAAGCTGAGTGACACCCATCGCCGAATTAAAAAACAGTTTATGTTAATGGCATGCACGACCAAAGCACTGCAATCCTTACAAGCTGCTTTCAGGTACCTAGTGGCAAATACAGCCCTCCCCATGGCCACAGCCTGCCTAATAGACGAAGGGTGACATGTCCCATTAGGGCTGCGCCATTGTTTTTGTGTATTTTGCGGCAAAAAATCTCTCTATAAATGAACTGTCATACACCAAAATTAGGCGCATTATACACCAGGCATGACACATTTGAATGCACCTAAAGTAGGCGTATCGAATATGCTAGCAATGATATGCTATGTGCCTAAGTTATGCTAAGTGCCTAGATCAGGCGCATCAATTATACGGTACAAGGTATACCAGACGCCAGATTTTTGACATGTTCATTCATTTAGCCGCACTATACACTCATTTAATGCGCCTTAAAATTGCTGTGGAGGCGCCTATTTTCTGACGTGTCGCCCAAAATCTTTATCTGCACATAATTGGCTTTAATTTGTTAGAGCAGATAAGTGTTGATGTAACGTTTAGCCTGACCAGCTATCCTTGTGCTCAGAATACAGGCTGTCTCTTTAAGAAAAACAAGCCCTTCCTGGGTAGGGGACCAATTTAAAAAATTGCTTGCATTACCAATGCGCTGTCCATGATAAAGATTGACTGCTTAAAGGAGTAAATTAAGCACAATGTGAAAGTTTGTTGAAACATTTCAGCTCTGGGAAGATTTAGATGACATGAGATAAATGAGCTGACTTTATGTGTATAGCTGGGCAACTTTTCTGAAATCACTTGTATTACTTTAATACTTATTACAAATCACAGCAATGTACTCAAACAGCATTTAGATAATAAGTCATGCAGACATGATGGAAAACATTCACGTATTAGAATACATAAGTACAACGAATAAGCTTTCCGCAGGCGTGCATCTGCCTTAGGCTATGACTAAATGGTGAACATTGTCATTGTGATGCTGCGTCTATGAGCAGGATAAATGGACGGTTATTCAAAGCTGGTGGAATGACCTGCGTATTTTAAAGCCACCTTGCTACAGGCACAAAGTTGGCTTGGTGGGATGACCGGAGTATTTTAGAGCTACCTTGCTACAGGCACAAAGTTGGCTTGGTGGGATGACCGGCGTATTTTAAAGCCACCTTGGTACAGGCACAAAGTTGGCTTGGTGGGATGACCTGCGTATTTTAGAACCAACTTGCTACAGGCACATTTTCATAGCTAGTCATGGTTAATTTACGGTGAAACAGTACTGTATGTTACAGACAGAGGGAGTAATTCCGTATAAAAATGAGTATATAATTTATTGCAGGTATTGAACCAGGAAAAATCTCTTGAATGAAAAATCCCAGCTGGGAATGGTGAATTGGCTGTAATTTGTGCAGGAACAGACTGTTAATGCAGATAGGTTCAGAGATGCAAAAACTCAGTGTCGGATAGGTCCACCAAAGTATAAGAGGATCCTCAGTTGGGCTCAGGTCTGAGTCTGTAACCTTGATGTATTAAGGCACGAAAGATGTAGAACCAGGCAACATCATTTGGAAATGACTTTAGAAACAGTCACCAAATATCATATTGAACCCCGCAAGTAGGCTTGGACTGGCCCACAGGTGAGCAGGGAAAACTCCTATTTGGCCCCTAGGTCATTGGGCATGGCAGACCTGGAGTTGCTTTTAAATGAAAGGCAGAGAAAGGGAGGCATAAAGAAAAAGGCAGCATGCGAGAGACATGTGCAGTAGCTGTAGGGAGTTCTCCAAAAATCAGCTCCACTGGTGGGCCCCAGTAATGAACTCCGCTGGAAGGCCCCAGGAATGAACTCCACTAGTGGGCCCCAAGCACCCTAGTCCGACCTTGCTTGTATATGCATTGATCACTTTAAGGTAGACTAACATAAAGTACTTAAAGGTGGCCCTGCACATGTCCTGTATAGACTGAGGGTTGGCCCCTAAAATAATTTCCTCTGATGGACCCAAGGAACTTAAGTCAAACACAGCAAAGGTCTAAAAATGTTCCTAAACTTGGTAGATTGCTGTCCCCTCCACTGAATGAACTACTAAAATCTAATTTAGAACAAGGTGGTCATTGTTGTTGGTACCCTTAATTGTAATCTGACAGGATAAGTAGTCAGAACCCCACATTATCTGTTTATAGTAATTTCATATCCAACAAACAATTGTAAGGTTAGAACCAGCAATTTGTGAAGCTGCCCTTTGATGTCAACAGAATAGGGGGCTGCAGCCGGAAGGGGAGGGAGCGTAGAGGAGAAAAGAGATTGGGACTTTGGGGAGGAGGAGTCACGCTCGGCGTGTCTGTGAGAGAGACCAGAGGGAGGGAGACTGCAGTGGTGGGGTCCTTGGTTTGTAAACAAAGCTAGGTTTTACTGTCATTTCCCTATATAGATAGCCAACCGGGAGAGTCTACGACCGGACCACGGAGCTGAGTAGAGTACAAGGACATGTGGATATTAGTTTGAAAACGAGAGGTGGCACTCTTCCATTCCCAAAAGCTAATGTAACCAAAGAATGCAAAAGAAGGAAGTGTCAGATTCCAGTTTCCCAGAGGAGACCACTGTTAAACATATTCGAGGAGCGTGTTGGTTTCCTGAATCCCTAATGTCCTAGTACCCTCTTTACCGAAATAGATCACCAGGGGTATTGGACTACTTGATACTTCGTCCGTTATCACATTAATTATGAGAGCTCCTCAAATCATTGCATCATGTATAACTATTACCTAGAATCCCACAGATTGTGGGTGTCTGTCCTAGAGTATGGTTAAACAATTAGTTAGTAGGTCTGCGATTTTTGTTGAAGTTTTGTCTCTTTGTCCGTATTAGCTTACAGGCATGAATGCTATAACACTTTCTTGCACTCGGGAACTATGGGACCACCTCGATCATAGTGTTGGTTGTATTGCTCCTCCAGAAGCATGCAGTCAGCATGGCTCCAGACACCTGTGACAATCTACCAGATCCTTATTGAGTCACTCCCAGCCCATTTAGCTGCTGTCTGTGTTGCACATGGTAAGTTAAACTTCGTCATAATACAGGTTATACACACTGATGTTTGAAGCAAACCAAAACAATGTTAAATTTTTCTAAAGAGGAACTATAAAGAATTATTACAAATTTGGACAAGAAAGTTTATTAGGGTACAGGAACAAATTCCAAGCAACTAAGCACAAAGGGGGGGCATGTTTGAAAAGTGACGCCACCTCAACGCTCGTACTTCTCAGTAGGTTTGTGTAGCATTCGTCAGTATGCATGGAAATTTCTATCAGTACTTTATAGAATTGGGTGCACGTTGCAAGACACTTATTGCGGTGTCAAAAAAGAGGTTGCATAGATTGTCTGCGCCACAAATTTGACTCATGCCAGTTCAGCACTAAGAAATTGGCATTGATCGGTACTACAGTTTCGCACCACATTTTGTCATGACACATTCATAAATGTGACATGTTGTACAATTCTGCCACGGAATGCCCCGTAGAATTGGCACATAAAGAAGTGTCGGTCTATCGCAGCAGGCACCAGATTTTGCAGTTGATAATCTATAAAACAGGGCTACATTTTTTTGGCTCAAAGCACGCCAGAAAACCGCCGAAGGTCCCGTTCATACATGTCACCCAAAGTCCTTCAATATTGGAAAAAAATGTAAAAAGCTGCACATATGTTGTATTTGATGCAATCTGATAATACCTAGTGTATGATGCGATTTTAAATCGACAAAGTTAAAATCGGCAATGTATATTATGGTTAAACGGTGTGATTTTATTCTGGATCACGCGATAAAATTAGTATTTTAAAAATTCTGCGCTAAAACTAATAATATCATCGCGCCATTTTTCAGCGCTTCCTGACATTTATGGCTGCCAGGCCAATCATCATTATCATAATATAGTCATGGTTATCGCAATTTAGTGCGACGTACATTGACAGTGTATTTTAAATTAAATGCGATAGGCTGGGAACATAACACAAGACCACTTTTAACATAAACAGCCCTTCCTGTTCTGCCTCAGTCACCTACAGCGTTTTTCATGACTAGTTTGACGTGTCGCTCAGCATGCTCAACCTATACACAGTCGAATCATGGACAACTTTTCAATCTTATGAGAAACCACTACGAGAAAGCTGTGTTAATAAAAAAAATGTATCCCCATTCCGCTAAAATGTCTAACGCAACAGAAAACCTGCCTCAATCACACTGTCTAAATTCTGACATTTTTTTGTCTACCCGTTGTGTGGTGGGCCCCGGGCGAACACAATCAACTCTATAGAAAAATGTTAAACAGTAAAAAGTTCACGCAATATCTTAGTTGAAGTACATGGCACTTCAAAATTCATCATTAGTTATAACAGTTTTGCTATAGTAAATATTTTCCTTGCTATTTATGGGCAAAGTAGAACTTAATATAGGATACACAACAATTTCTGTTAACTGTCATGACACAGTTATTTTAGTGTCAAAACACCACTTTAATTATCAGTATACATTTTCAGATGAGGTTTAATCTTATTTTTCAATTTTTCCCCATTCCACCTTTGTTTAGTTAAATCCACCTTTTCCACTTAAATTAGAATCCATCAATCTTGTAGTACAGCACAGTTTATATGTGCCAGAAAATACCTTGGTAAACATCAGAAGTCTATAAACAGTAGAACGAGATTTTTGCACTTTTGCTCCATCCATTGATTTGTTCATTGAGATAGCATTGCTACTTATATCTTAAACACAAATTTTATAGTCACCTACAGGGAGTAAGTTGAAGAAAGTGCCAGAGAAGAAAACCTAGTAGACAGTCTCGTAAACAATAGACATGATATCTTTTTTTTTTTGACTTGTGGCGCTTATGCAGTCTTTGATCATAATAACAGAATAGCTGAGCACTATATAACTAAAACATCAATTTTTATAAGAAGACACCACAGGATGAAATTAAAATGTGATCAAAAATTCCTATTGTAAACCACGCGAAACAATAACAGATACTTTGTAAATGTTTTGTAAGCGTTTTGCTCAACTTGTCAGCTCAGTTTCAAGGTCATATAGCGGGGCACTTATATCTTATACAGCAAATTTTTATATCGATCCACAGATGAATATGATAAGGTGCCAAAAATACCTTGTATACAACCGAATCTAATAACATTAACTTGTTGTTAATGACTTTTGCGGCACTGCAGTCTCTGTCTTCATGTCAGATAGCGTGGCCAACTTTATTCATATACACGAACTTATTATAGTCACCACGGGTGATAATTTTAAATGATGGCCGGAAAAATACCTTGAATACGGATAGCCTAATCTATAGACAAATTACCGATTTTGTTAGAACTATGGTCCGCACTGCAGCTTTTGTTCATGTCAGATAGCGAGCACTATATATCTTAGAACAGCAATGTTTATAGTGGTGGGGGGGGCGGGGGGGGAGTGGGGGGGCCACTAGGGGTGGGGTGAAGTTTGGTAAAGGTTGCCAAAAAATATCCTGTATCAACCGAATCTTATAACAGATACGTGTTTTTTATGTCTTTGGCGCACTGCAGGGCCCATTGTTCATTCCAGGATAGATGTGCACTGTTTATATCTTATACAGCAATTTTTATAGTCACCACCAGGTGAATTAAAGGTTCCAAAAAACAACTTGTATTATACGAAAACATAACATATACGTGTTTTTTTTTTGCACTTTTGCCCATTCCAGATGTTGTTTAAATTTGAAATTCCAAAATTTGTGGTTTTGATCATGATTTTGAGAATAGGCTGTGATTTGCCGACTGTTTAATAATATGAATCTTTTCCAAAACTAATTCATACCTTCTCAACATTTTATAAAAATCTTAACATGGATCGAAATTCATTGAGGAAAGCGTAGCAAAGGAGGGGGAATCACATGGAGTATGAGTTACGAGAGGAAGTTGCACCTTCCAGTGCAGTGGCAGCCCCCCCCACAACACGATGGCCAGCGGATCATCGTTAGCAGGAGCCTTCAGGCAGTCAAGCGCTGGGTCAGTGCACAGTGAACTCAGTAACGAACAGCGTCGCCAAACCTGTCCGGATCATGTGTTTTAAATTGCATACCAGCATCAGGCAGTCTTACCGTCCACGTCCTCCGCAGTCACGGCCATCAGATGTCATCATCAGGGCATCAATCGCATCCGTACCCGAACATGAATCTAAGGCCAAGTCCCAAATGTCAACGTGCCGTGTACCCCCCATCTGTGGGGGATAATCTCATTTTTGCAGAAACCTCTATGATGACTAAAATTGCTGTTATTGGGGTACAGATAGGCGATGGTTTAAGAAGAGTCACGAGGATATTTAGTCCTGCTCTGATCTCCCATTAACAGAAGCCATCAGAGGAGGAGAAATGAGAATAGTGCCGTTCAAGTCGACAAAAATCCCGGCGGTCTGCAACTCCGTTGCAGTGCCCCTTGCGAACAGACAGCCGCGAACTTCTGGAAGCAGAATGCCAGAGACTACCACGTCACCGGTTGTTGAAGATGATTGATGAATGACATTGCTGAATGACCACCCTAGGATCTTTTTCCTCCGGCATGAAATTTGCTTGCGATCGCTACCAGCAGTGGTACTATGGAGGAAGACTGATGGGGTAGGTGGTCAATACGGGTTCCCGCCACAAAAAGGGAGAGTGCGGTTGGCATGAAGTCCTCTGATAATGAATTCCCGCCAGCGCACGTATCAGCGCAAACCCCACTCCTCTGCTTATCGCCGTCAAGAAAATTGTCCAGGACCTCTCTAAGGCCGTGGTGCCTTCATTTATCAAGCGCTCTGAATCACCCCGCGAAGTCAATATGCCTCCTATTCCGGGGTAAACGCATAATAGAGGCCTCAGAACCGTTAGTTGGTTAAGCCACCACCAACATGTCCTAGGGTCACATTGCAGGCGAATGCATTATTTAAAGGGAGTGAACACTATGGCCAAAAAAAGGCCAGAGTACCTCGCCGGTGGTGCCACCAACCCACCTGACACACCCTCTGGTCCTCCGCCCACCTCCGTCCTCCTCCAGCCCCAAGCGTACCTCATCATCCCCGTGAGCTACACATATACAATCTCAGTGGATCATCCTCCGCGTTGCAGCCTCCACCGTCGCCCCCCGAGTACCACCAGCACCACCAGAGCCCCGAGCCTAGGCCCCTTCTCCCTCCCGCCAGTTTGACGACCGTAGCACATCCGTTACAGCGGTCCAGTCTAGGCAGGCCAGCCCTTCTGTCTACCTAGTTTGGGAGCATAAGAAACACTTCAACCCAAACCGATGCCCAAAGGTTCCAAAAGCCTGAAGTGGCGGGCATTGCCAGGCTGCTTTTGGCCTTGGAAATAGTTTGCCTTTTTCCGTACTGTGACAACAGACGGGTTCGCGCCACATCAATGGCCCTAGCTTCCTGCCCCCAATACAAGATCCTAGTCAGGCATTTCTTTTGCCAGAAAAAGCCGGCCCTGGCCCGGCCAGGACACTTGTCATCTAAATTTCAAGCGCGTTATTTTTCATTCAGTGTCCCGGAAAAGTCCAGTCACACCACCGGATCGACAAGTGACTAGTAAGGCACGGCCAAGGCGCTATAACCCTGCTTGGTAGACAGCATCACTGGGTGAGCTTGGGTGTATGTCCTCAGTGGGTGACGGTGGCTCTCAGGCTCAGCGCACGGTGCTCGTTACAAAACAGGAGGTTAAGGTTCAGGGCACTTTCCCCCAAGGTCCTCTGGAGCATCACGTGCCCAGAGAAACCAAGCCGTTTTGAAATTAATCTGACTGGAGAACGTCCCCACACGATGTCAGAGCTTTGGTACTGCTCTCGCACGAGACCGAGCGGCTTGGCAGGTTTACATTGAACCTCCTTGTGCCAGGGAGGCAAGTGGAGTGCTAGACACGTGTCGAAATCTGCTGTCCGCCCTAAATAACGTTAGCTGGAGCCCACATCCCATTCCTGGCACATGTCATTAAACCTCTTCTTCCAGGGAAATGTATTTATAGAGATCCCCGTGTCTGGGACTGCCTGCTGAAGAAGGCTCTAGTTCCTGAGTTCGCACTTTGCCGGGGCCGTGGTTTCGCGGACCCTTGCTGTCGTCCCGCCTGTGCTGTGTTGCAGCGTCAGCTCTGCCTCGGGCAAGTTAACTGTCTCATTGTTTGAAGTGTAGCAACATGCGTGGAATTCCCACCCTCCCACATGGCTCCAGCGATTGTGGCAGGCAGCGCACTGCCCATTACTCAGTACTAAGTGTACACAGTTGGCCTGACAAATCAGCGGGTGCGGGAGTACCTCGGGGCGTTGAGCCACCGAGAGAGGAGGCAGTTGGAAAGAGCCTGCACCATCCTTGCCTAGTTTTGAAGTTCTGAAACATCAGTCCCCTGCCATCGACGACGAGGGAGAATGACACAGATTCGACTCGGCAGACTTTTCTCTCTCCTGTCGAACACAAGGCCCGACAGGTTTCACAATTTTATCGGTCTTCAGTAAAGCAGTTGGGTTCGGGGTCCAGGGCCCTAGTTCGAAGGCAGCGCCTCCTCTCTCAGGGTGCATCATCTGAGGCAAGGGTCAGGGCTTTGTAAGCTGTGCCGTAGTGCGAGCTGGAGTAGAGAGAAGAGATGGTTATTCCGTAGACATCTGATGTTAACTGGACGTCCCCTAGCCCTTTGAAAGGAGTTTGGCGCGAATGTTGAGGCGTAGGAGGAGAGATGAGTAAGATGGACTTTTGCTTGCCCCTCTACCCAGAGCTTGGGAAGTCAAGGCCTCCATCGTCTCAAGGATGAGTGCTTGGATGCTCCATTTCCTCCAAAATGATCCTCGCAATAAGGCCATAAAAATGAACAACAGTTACTGGGAGGGGCCACCCTCCTGGATCCCCGGTACAAAACTAAACGTCATGCACTTTTATCCTTGCCACCCACCCAAATCGTAGAGTAAAATGCCAGGAAAAGGGAGACCTCTTGCTGAATGATCAACTTGGAGACATCTGTTTGCGTCACTTTCACTTCTTCAAATGTCACGGGTGGTTACAACGCCAGCGACGTGACAGCAGTTAGAGGTGCCAAGGTATCCGAGCGTGCAGCAGTCAGGCAGGCAGACGAAGTGGCAGAAGGTCTAACTGGGGGGTGACCTCAGGCAAACTTTATTTACCACCAGAGGGAAGGTTTCAACTCAACTCATGCAAAGCATTGCACACATACGAACACCCAGAGACCAGCTTAAGATCAAGGTAGCAGCGACTATCTGCTCACAACCTACCGAAGTATTTTTGTATGTGTTTCCGGACCCAATAAAACCTTCTGGGTAGTGCCAAATTGATCGAATGGCCCCGAGCTTGGCTCGCCAGCGCCAATAGAGGAGTTGTCCTTCCCAATCAGCCGCGAGCACATATCTGACGGTACGCGTTCAGGGCCATCCGGAGGAGTCATTACAGACAAGACGCATCCAGCATTCCACAGATTAAAGTGGAGTCGTTTTACTTCATCAGGATTAATCAGTGCATGGATCACTGATGATTTTTGGTGGCCGCCAATTGCCGATGGACACCGATTAGATGCCTGGACTACTTCACATGTCCTCTCCAAACATGAAATGGTCCTTCTGGAAAAGAAAATTGTTGTTAGAACATGATCCAATTTTTCCATGACAAAATTTAAAATCTCAATTCCCAACAGTTTCATTTTTGCAGGGTTTAGTCTGTGAGGAGACGTGTAGAAAGACGAGACCGAAGTTTTTCGTGACGAAAACCATATTCCATTATACTCACATCCTCGTAATAAGTATACGCATTTGTCAATGGTTTATTGGGGTCTTGTTGCCTCACAATTTTAAATAATTGGGACCTGGAGAAGTCAATTATTATTAATAAATTATTTTTGTTGTCATGGGGTGTGCTGTAAAAAACGCAATAATCTGATTCTGTTGTAACAGAAATGTGTCATATTAAATGTAGCATTTATCTCCGGCTCACAATTATTTTAACATAGGCAGATAAGGTCATAATTATTTTATAATTTATATATTGTACATGTAGCTTGAGGAGATACCGCAACGAATTCATTGTGTCCGCTATGGAACAGAAATGATGTCTTTAAATTGGCAGTTTCTCCCGCACTAATTTGTTAATTCAAGTGGCTGAGAAGTCAATGGAATTAACATTTAGATTTAATTATTTGGGTCAAGCTGCATTTAAATGCATCAATACTACATGTGGTCCTATACTAAAAAAATGTTGTTTCTAATAGACAAATTATCTTTCACAATTGTCAAAAGATGTGCTCAAGGGTGCCCATTGTTTTTTGAAATTTTTGGGGGCGAGGTATTTGTCTGCAGCATGCAGGTCTATACTTCATGCTATTATACAAACAAATGTTGTTTCTAACAAGACGATTTAGTTTCTTCACAATTGTCAAGAGGTATGCTCAAGTGTTGATGGTGCTTGTCGAGAAACAGGAATAGTTAGACACTGTTTATTAATGGACACATAAGTGGCAAAATGGACTGTTTTTTGGCAAAGATCTGTTAACATAGCTATGCAATCCCCTGTAAATTGAGACAAGCTCCATTTAAAAACAATTAAAAAAGAGAATACAAAGACATGGTGGAAATTCCATCCTATTTTATAGAAATGGTGTTTTCTAGACTTAAAATTCTACTAAAAAAACTTGCATGTACAATAAGTTAATTGTAAAAAAATTCACTCTGAAATTGTACATAGGGAGGTGAACAGTACAGACTAGTACGAGATTTTATGTTTATTCAGAGGACATTGATTAAGGATCACGTGACATAGAACAAAGAACAGTAGACAATTTCCTCACCGCACGTTGAGAAAAAATGATAAAAAAGAATTGCTCAAGAAAAAAGGGCTAACTGGTGAGTAACAGGACGATTAACCACCAGTAATTTTCCAAGTGAAGCTCGAATTGGCCGCACTCATACGGATGGGGCAAGTCGCAACCCAGCCTTGTACGGAGTAACTGATTGAAGGCAGGATGTGACTACCTCAACACTTATCCGCTTTGCGCACTGTGTCTGCGTTCCAGGCACGACTAGAATATTCGTTGCTGTGCTTCATCAGGGTCATTTTAACCTTCGTGTTATAATAGATGACGGACTCCATGCCTGGGCTCATCACCGCACTCCACTGTAACACCGGCCCATGGTCATAACAGTCGGTCCAGGGGACAGATTATAGTCAAATGTCCAGTGAAACTAAAATGGTGGTTGAAAAGACACCTTTTTCCGTCAACTTTATAATCAGGGTTGTCATGAGAATAGTTCTCAGCACATATGAACAAGTACAACTTGCCAACCATGACCACATTAGCCTAAACAACCGAGAGCGCAAGTGCTCAGTCACAGACTCCCTGACCCCGTCCCTAATCTGGAACACCTATCACAATACAATCATTATACTCTTGGCACAGCACATAATCCCTTCCACCTTGCCAAACAATACACATAGCTCTTATACTACAGAGAAAATTGCTCAGGCACAGAAAACCCGTGACACCGTGGCCAAACTGTACACAATAGCTACTTATACAGCAGAGAATTAGTGTCTCAGCACATGAGGCCTGACACCGGCCAAACAGTTAGACACATAAGAATAATACTCAAACCAACGAGAGTATATTGCTCGAGGCTACAGGAACGAGACAACGCTCGAAACTGTAAACACAAGATGCAGCAATCCAACATGATAATAGTTCTCATCACCGTAGTCCTGCAACTACCGCCAAACATGTACACAATATAACAATACAACATAGTAAAAGAAGCTCAGCACAGTAACCTGACCACCGGTGCGCAAACCGTACACATAGCTCTGATACTTTACAGAGAATAGTGGCGTCAGCACTGAGGTAGCCTGAACCCGCCAAACTGTTACACATACTCTATACTACAGATAATAGAGCTCAGCATCATGAGCCTGACACCGCCAAACTGTACACATGAGCACTATATCTACAGAAAATATGCACAGATGTTCACAGAGCCTGACGACCTTCCCCGGCGAAATCTTTACCCATCTCTCCTAGAATAGCTGTCCATGCGAATAGGGCACATCAACAGTGAGCCTGACACCGTGCCAAAACGTGGTACAATTAGAAGTTCTCTAAACTACAGAGAATAGAGCTCATCCCTAGAAACCTGACTCCGACAAACTGAGACACATAATCTCTAAACAACAGATGAAAATAGCACAGCACATGAAGCGCTGACAGCCGCCAAACTGTACATCAAATCTCTATATTAGCTGTCAGAGAATAGTTCATCAGACACGAAGGTACCAGACTACCGCCAAACATTACACATACACTACTACAGCGAATAGTGCCTCAGCCCAGGAGACGTGCCACCAGCCAACTGTACACTTCATATTCACTATACAACGAGAGAAAAGTGCTCAGCACAGAACCTGACACCGCCAAAACTTTAACATAAAGCTCTTATACTACGAGAGAATGAGAGTGCTCATCACAGTTACTTTACACCGGCCAAACGTACACAATACTCTAAACAACAGAAGAATTATTTCTCAGCACAGGAGCCTGACACCGCAAACAGAAACACATGACTCTATACCTGCATTAAAATAGTGCTCAGCACATGAGCCTGGACACCGCCATACTTGTGTACACAAAGCCACTATACTACGAGATAATGAGTGCATCAGCACAGGAGCCTGACACCGCCAAACACTACACTAAAGGCTCTAGCCGTGCATATTAATAGTGCTCATCACAGATACTTGACACCGCCGAAGCTGTACACAAAGCTCTATACTACAGAGAATTAGGTGCTCAGCACAGGAGCCTGGACACCGCCGAGAACTGTACACATAGCCTCTATAATAGCAGATGAATGATGCTCAGCCACAGGAGTCCTTGACACCGTTCGCCAAACTGTACACATAGCAGTCAAACTACATAGAATATTGCTCAGTCACAGGGAGCCTGACACCGCCTAAACTGTACACATAGCTCAATAACTGCAGAGAATAGGGCTCAGCACAGTAGCCTGACGATACCGCCAAACCTGTTACACATATCTGATGTCTCTATACTACAGAGAAAAGTGCTCACACAGGATCCTGACACGCCAAACTGTTACACAAAGCTCTATATCATGCAGAAATAGATCTCATCACAGAGCCTTACACCGTGCCAAATCTTTACACGAATTTTCTCTATACTGCCTATAATAGTGCTCGATCACAGACTCTGACACCGCCAAAACAGTACACATAGCTCTATACTTGAAAAATAGAATCGATGCACAGCACAGAGGCCGCTGACACCCGACCAAACTGTACACATAGCTCTAAACTACAAGAATAGTGCTGCAGCACAGGAGCCTTACACCGCGCCAATCACTGTACACTTAGCTCTATACTACCAGAAATAGTGCTCAAAGCATTAGTTTGGGTCCATGCAGCGATCCTTACGAGGGAAATCAATGTTCCCCAATCAAGTAAAATTATGATTCAAATTCATACTCCTTCAGGTCACTATTTAATTTTTGGGTGAAATGTGCAGTATTAAGTGGTCAGCAGTTGGTAACATATACAGGGATAGTAATGGTCTGTGACTTTTTTTTTCCCTTGTGTCTTTTTGAAAACCTAAGATGTTGCCTAATATGGTAGCACTACTCCATTTGACCTGTTGTGGATATAATTCCATCTTCTCCAGCCCTGTCTGGGTAGTAAAGAATGAAGGTGTTGTTCCTCTCCCATAGACTTTAATGGTCATCGACTATAATCAGGTTAATCGAATATCGGAAAATCGTGTAGATAACAGCCGATATATCGACTATCGAAACGATGACGATAGTCAACATAATCGCTCATCACTAGTAATAACCTATAGGATAAAATACACATAAACATTATTTATCCCGCATGGTAAAAACAATGCCAACAGTTACGGTTTTGTTCATCCACCTTCAAAAAAAAGTGATCAGGGAGATCTTTTTCCCATAAGGGCTTGTTTACACGATGTTTATGGATCCATTATTACGGATTTCGGCAAAACGGATCTAACAATGTCATTGTGATTAACATTGAGTTCAATGGCACAATGCTGCCATCTGCTGTTCTCACGGGAGTAATCGGCGATGCCTCTTTGAGGGCTCTCCTGCGCTTTGCGCTTTTCCGCATCCGCTTTAAATAATTGACATGTCAATTCTTCTTGGTCTGTTTTACACAGTGAAAGCCCATAGAGATAATGGAGTGCGCTTTTGGCACCTGTACATAAGGAAAAAAGGCAGAACGCTCACTTTTGGTACATTTCTTGACAGAACAGTGAAAATGACCCATTCATACATGTCACCCTATGTATACCCGAAGATAGTGCTGTTTAGAAGATAAAACTCATCCTGCAAACACAAATCTTATCCTTACATGGGCTAGGTCGATGAAAATAAATAAATATAAGTTATCTTTTTGAAATGTTGAAAATAAATGGCTGCATCCTTGAAAGGTTTTTCCTTCTCATCCCCCATCACTACCGGGTGGGGGGGGGGGGGGGGGGGGGGGGGGGGGGGGGGGGGGGGGGGGGGGGGGGGGGTGGGGGGGGGGGGGGGGGGGGGGGGGGGGGGGGGGGGCTGTCTGTTTACTTCTGTTTCCCCTCCTATGGTCCATGGATGGTACGGACTCTACTGATTGACAGTTCAGGTCTGCGGAGTTGTGGTGATGTTATCATGCCCCTGGCCTGTGATGCTCCTGATGTTGCTATGGAAATTACTCATAGCAGCAATGAACAGTGTTAAACTCCATGCATCTTCTACTGCAGCTATGTGCTCTGCAGCACTGACAGGTCAACACAAGGCTAATGAGCTTTCCCTGTAGCTGTCAGTAAAGATAAGAGCAGAGACTGAGAGATGTGCTTGTGCAAACCCAGCCACTCAGCCCTCTCCTGCTGAAAAGACATGTGAGTGAGTGATGCCGCAATCCTAGCTTCTGTAACAATCGGGTGTAGTGGATCCACTGGACCACCGCAAGCAGTGGTATAAGCCACGCCACGGAGCAGAATCTAAGTAGGTCCCGGAATTCACCAGAAAATGCCGCAAAGCGGGTTGGACTTGCTGCGGTGGGAATCCTACCAGGTCGCTACCCCGACTTGTTTGCGGAGGCATCCGAGGTGCAGCGGTGTACAAAATCGTAAAGCAAACTCGTAGTCGGGGACAGGCAAGAAGGGTCAGGACAGGTGGCAAAGGTGCGTGGTCGAGGGACAAACGGTCCGGTACCCGGAAACACTAGCAAGACTCTGGGAACACTTTCTCATTAGGCACAATGCACCAAAGATCCGGCAGAGAACTAAGGGAGGTGTCCCGGATATAAAGGGTAGCGCCTGGCAATAACCAATTACTGGCACGCTGGCCCTTTAAATATCAGGGAGCTGGCATGCACGCGCCCTAGAGAATGGGAGCACGCGCACTGGCTGCCAGAGGAGTGCGGAAGAGCAGAAGCGTGGATAGGTAAGTTCCTGAAGGCAATAGGACTATCACCACGGTCCAGCAAGCGGACCACGGTGACACTTGTCCCCAACAGCGTACCCACCGGCCAAAAATGTGGGAAATTTATACAGCTTCCACTACTGGATCCACAAGGTGTCGAGAACAAAAAACTGTCCTGAGTCGACTGGTTATTTATGGGGGGCTGATAGCACAACCCATACCGCGGGATTTTTGTCACGTTTTGTGCAAAAACCACAATCGTTTCTCATTCTTTTGCCATTAGCTTATACAATTGATTGTATGGGAAACAGACAGCAAAACTCAAAATGCCGGTGATAATACAACATGTTGTATAATACGCCGGCGGCAGAAATCGAGCATAGGAAAAACGGCCTGTGTAGATTACAGGTCGTTGTTTTTTTTTCTATTAAAGTCTCTGGCTGAACGATCGGATTTTCAGTGGTTTTAGAATACTATAAACAAGAAGAATAGATAACCTGCTGTATCTGAAATGACACAAAATTAGAAAAAAATATATATGGTAAGAATGTGTTTTCTACTTTTGCCTATATCTTAGAAGCCAGTCAATGACACAGGAATAACCATCTAACTCCCAAACTGGCCCATGTCCTTAAGAAGTTGCAGGTTTGTTTATGCCTCGCTATCTCTTTGTTCACGGTTTTCTAGCTGCTATTTTTCTACAGGATTGTATAAGCAACATTTTTACACTATTAGTTTTTTAACCCGGGTCCCCAGTAATGTACAGTCTCAGCCTGAGATAAAGAGGTGACATGAGTTATGTTACTGCGGTGCCTTAAAAAGTTCTAGATTTTATGTACAGATGTTGCAAAGATAAACTTGATAGATAACCATGATGTCACAGCACGGAGCGTTATCTTAATTTTTTCAATGCTTTCAATAGCTTTTGTTATGATCTAAGAACGAATGACTGAAGGCCGTGATACACAGCCATGCTAAACATTGCTAAATCGGTGCTATGGAAATTGAAACAGACTAGAACAGTCTATTTCTTGTAATAGAATTCATGAATTAAAAGGGTTTCCAGTTTTTTAAAATGCTCGTCAGTCATAACGGGATGATTAAAACTAGAAAAACAAAAAATTCTGCCTTTTCAACCTGTTCCTTGCAGTACTGCCGCTAGTTCCGGTGATCCCGGCTTCACCTGACACTACAGCTATTTACAGGCTGCAGCAGCCTCTTGCTGAATGTATGGCACCTGACTGCTGAGGCTGTGATTGGCTGCAGCATCACGTCAGCACTGCTCATGACGTCATCAGCGGGCACGCCGCGGCCAGGCATCAGCCAATGGCGCCGGAATGGAGTCAGTTAAAAAGATGTCCCATAATGACTGCTGAGCATTTTCAAAATGATAGGACACCCCGATAACCTGAATGTCTCAGGTTTTTTTCACATACAGTACATATACCCAAAATTCTGCACCAATTAATTTCTTGATCTTTTTAGTGGTTGATTTCCTTTTTTTGATATAAAGCTCAAAATCTCTTGTAAAGGTAAAAGGCAACATTCTGTCTTTCTGCAAATACCACTAGAGGGAGCTGAGAAGCCCATTGTAGACCATATTGTTTCTGAGTTTAATCTAATGGGTGTATTCAGTAAGCACCACAGACCAATACATTATTGGTAAACAATGGGGGGGGGGCCACCCCCACAACAAAAATTTTGGTGGGAAAAAAAAAAAATAAAAACTTCGCGTTCTAAGACATTTCTTTGCTGCCTAAACAACCAATCAAGCTTCACTTTCATTCTGAAAAAATAGAACAGAGGCACCCTGATTGTTCTATGACAAACAAAGACAGTCTTAGACCTACACAGTTTTTATACATGAAGTCCAATATGTTTATACGGAGGATATTGAGCTCTGAATGTTAAAAGCTGAGCTTCGACTGCTAAAAATATATATCTAGAGAGCTCAGAAGATAGATAGATAGAGATAGATAGATAGATAGATAGATAGATGTACATTTATGATAGTTTCATTTATCTGATCTTTAACCCCTTACCGACATAGGACGTATGGATACAGTATTTCCTGATACCAGTAAGCGGCTTTGTACCGAGATCGCGGCATGACCCCACAACACAGCAGCCAGATGTTAGCGGCTAATTGCAGCTAACACTCAGCGGTTTCAGTTATGTTTAACTCCTTATACGCCGCAACAAAGATGGCCGCGGTGCCTAAATCAATGAAAAACGGTGTCGTGCACCATTTGTCACTGCGATCAGGACATCAGCGGTGAAATCGCCGAGTCCTGATCACCTAACATGGCAGCGGGAAGCCTTGTGAAGGCCTCTGTCGCTGCCATGCTTTGAATCTCCCCACTTCTGGCCCCAGCCAGGAAGTGGGGAAACCGCCATCTTGTACCCCTAATGTTTTAATAAACAATGCAATAGCTTTATAAAATATGTGTCCCCCTAGAGGTGTAAGCAGCCCTAGGGGTCTCAAAGTTAAAGTGTAAAAAAAAATTTAAAAAAGTAGGGATAAAAGTTCAAAATCATGCCCCCCTTTTCGCCATTTTTACGAAATAAAAAAAAAAAGAACAAGTACACAAATTTGAGGTAATCTGCTGCAAATCTGAAAATCCCCAATCTATTAAAATATAACATCATTTATCCCGAACGCTCAACACCGTAGAAGAAAAAAAATTCCAGATGCCAAAATTGCGGGTTTTTTTTTTGTCATTTCATGTCCTATAAAAAATGGAATAAAAGTGATCAAAAAATTTGCATGCATTCAAAACTGCTCGCAATAAAAATACACTTCACCACAAAAAATGCCCTCACTGACGATCCGTTACAGGGTGTTAGTACAAAAAAGTTATGGTCTGCACAAATGGCGCCACGGTGTAAATTCTAAAATAGAAAGTGTTTATGGAAATTTTTAACGCTGCCAAAACATACTGGAAACCCTACTTGTATATGTATTGCCGGATGCGTATCAATCAATGCTGTAGCATACAGAAGCATCACATCTTTTTAGCAAGAATGAAAGCCGTAATATAAAAAAAACTCCCACAATACAATGGCACACCCACCAGCGTTTTTAGCCCCGCTGAGAATTTTTTTTGCCAATCCTATATACTTTCTATGTTACACTATAATAACACCATTTGGAAAGTGCATCTTGACCCGACAAACGAAAAGCCCTCATACATCTATGTAGTGGAAAAATAAAAAAAAAAGTTATGGTTTTTAGAAGGTGAGGAGAAAAAAAAATAGAGCCATATTATTATGACCGCCCGTCAGGAAGGGGTTAAAAGGGTTTCCTCATCAGGCTGTTTCATACAGTCTACTCTTCACAGCCATTTATTCAGTCTCCACGAGCTTCATAGCGAACCTTCTAGAGAACATTGGTGTATGAGAGGATTAACAGCTGTAAAGGGTTAAAATTTGTCAGTAAGAAACATTAACTCCTGTGCTGCTAATAAGATACAGCTAGGAGTGTCATCAACATATAAACCAGGACTAGTAGAGCAGAGAAAAATGGTTGAGCAAACATTGGTGGTCTGCAGCCTAGGAAATCTTTAAACAAGCAGGAGAAAAGAACTGCTTTAGCTCTGATATGAAGCAAAATAAAAAAGCAATGTATTTGGTAATAATCTTTCTTTTCCAACGTCTACACATTTATAGCTAATTAATGGGGTGAGAATACCCCTTTAAGTTTATAAAATAAAATTCAAAAGAAGTGTAATAGGTTTGGGATACAATCCATTTATAATAAACACCTACCACTTACAGTGGCCTTGCTGGTTGCTGAGCAGTGGAAGCACTCGGCAGGCAGAATGAATGTTCCAGTTCTTCGGCGTTATACCCAGGTCATGGTTTCAGTAAATCTGAACGTGGTCAGATCTCAGATCATTTATTGTTTGTAATACTGAGCAATGAGAGGGTAAGAAACACAAGGTTATTACACGTTCTCCATATAGAGATAACCTGACCTGCAACGAATTTTGATACCATTAGCTTTATGTGTGGCTTAGATACAGTATAATGAGAAAATGTTGTAAAGAGTTTTTGATGCCTATAGAATATATTAACCCCTTTTACCTTGCCGAGCCAGTTTTTGGCCACTCGACAGAGCCCCATTTTTTAAATCGTCATGTGTCACTATTATGTGAGAATAACTTTATTGACACATTAACCTATCCATGTGATTTCAGAACTGTTTTCTCGTGACACATTGTTGGCTTAAGATAGTAAGAAATTTGGTCCTAAAAAATGCTTGTTTATTTGTGAAAAATATCAAATTAATCGTGAAAAATTTGAAAATTTACCCATATTACAACTTAAAAAAAATTCAGCATGTTAATAAAGATGGTATTCTACTCAAAATAGTTATAACTAGCAATCTTACCATATGTGTGCTGTAGTTTGGCCATCATTTTTTAAATGCTTTTTTTTTTTACGACATTAGGGGCATATAAATTTAGTAGTAAATTTTCATATCTTCAAGAAAATTTGCAATATACATCTTTTTAGGATCAGTCCAGTTCTAACGTTACTTTGATTGACCTCGTATGTTAGATACCCTCCATAAATGACCTATCTAACAACATACACACCCCCTTAAAGTATTCATAACCGATTTAGGAGCTTATAACCCAATATGAGTTTCCAGGAATTAAAGCAAAGGGAAGTGAAATTTCAAAATGTCACTTTTTTTGCATATTTTCAATTTTTATTACAATTATTGACAAGAATAACGTTAAATGGTGATCAGGAAAATGCAACTAAATATTGATTCCCCATATTCTGCCGTTTCAGAGATATCCATTATGTGGCCCTAGTGCATTAGATGGGCTCAACCACAATCCCAGAATAGGATTGATCACCTACCGACATCTGGGGTTCTCAATTTCAATACGATTTTTATTAAGGTCCATATTTCAAGTTTGCGACACCCTAATGTACCAAAACTACAATAAATACCCCTAAAAAGACCCCATATTGGAAATAAACCCTACACCCTTTAAGGAATATATCCAGTGGGTGCAGTGATAATTTCGACCCCCACAGGCGTTTCCACAAAATTTTTTTAGCGTTCGTCTCTTGAAAATAAAAAAAATATATATGTTTTTTCCAAATAATCAGCAATTTTTGGCTGAAAATGTTTAATTTTTTACTAATAAATCATGGAAAATAAACCCAAAATTGTGGTTACCGCAAATTTCTTACCAAGTTCGGCAATACCATACATGTGGGTGAAACTGCTGTTTGGTGCCTGGCAGGGGGTACAAGGAGGGAGCGCTATTTGGCTTTTGGCGCACAGATATTGGTGGGGGCCCAGTCGCATCTGCAAAGCCCCCAAAGTACTAGAACAGGTGAACCTTCAAGAAGTTGACCCATTTGAATCAATACCCCTCGGGATCTCAATCTAAGGTGTATTGTGCATTTATGAGACGAACTAGGTGTTCCGTAGTTTTTCTTTTAGCATTGGGCCAAGGAATTGGATATGGGGAAATGCATTTCCGCCATATGTTTTTGGCTTCGTTTTTACAGAAAATTCGCCATACGGGAAATAAATGGACTGGATAACTTATACTATGGGGGTCTGTACAGATTAACAATGATAAATATTTATATAGTTTTTTTTAGTGTTTATTTACTTTTATATACAATAGGAAGCAGTTTTACAAAAAGTTAACGTTTTTATGTAGTCCTACTTCTGAAAGCCATAGCTTTCTTAATTTTTTGCAATATTAGCTGCTTTTGGCTTGTTTTTTACGAGATGAGTTGATGTTTTTATGGTTCCAGTACGGGGGCATGTATGTCTTTGATCACCTTTATTAAGGTTTTTGTGAAGCATTTTGGTACAAAATACAGCAATCCGTGGTAGTGATTTTTTATTTTTTTACAGCGGTCACTGTGCGGTATAAATGATATGCTAGTTTTCTACACAGCAGATTGGATAAACGATTACATTATACCACATTTGTAAAATTTTTAATGATTTACTGCTTTTACACATAAAAACACTTTATTTTGAAAAGAAAACACGTTTTTATGCATCGTCGCACGGTCCTGAGAGCCATAACTTTTATTTTTCTGTTATGGAGCGTTATAGGACTTTTTTTTTTGCGGTATGAGTTGATGTTTTATTGGTAATAATTTTTGGGACAATACAATTATGATTGCTTTTAAATCTTGTTTTTTATTTTATTTTTAATAGCGTCACGCTTGCAGTATCCCGTGACAAGTTAGTTTTTACTCTGTGGGTTGAGAGAATTACGTGAAACCCACTTTCTGAAGTTATTTATTTGAAAGCACAAATGTTTTGAAAAAAAAGTTATTTATTGTGTAAAACAATTTATATTGCAATCGCTATATTCTAATAGCCAGAACTATTAATTTTCGTAAACAGAGCTGTGTAAGGACTTTTTTTTTGTGGTGATGAACTGACGTTTTTAAAATGGCGTCACTTTGATGTATGATATGCATTTTTGATGACTTTTTACTCCATTTTATGTGCTCAGGATGAACAAAATCGCAATTCTGTACTGTTTTTTGTGGGTTTTTTACGGCATTCCACCGTAAAGGGTAAATTAACATGACAATAATTATAGGGTGGTTCGTTACGCACGCAGGCGATACAATATGGTACTTTATTTATTTTTGTATCTTTTTTGGCGATTGGGCGTTTGTAAAGGGGAAAAGGGCGATGTATTTGTTTTTATTTTATTATTGATTGTTATGTTTTTGTACTATTTATACACTTTTTTTTTACATTTTCACACTTTCTAACACTTTTCCCCACAGGTGGGAATTGCATGAACGATCGTCAGATCGTTCATGCAATAGGAGATCAGCATACAGCTTATAGCGTATTGCTGGTCTCCATGACAACTGTCTGTCACGCTGCCCACAATGCATTGTGGAGGCATCGTGACTCACCAGAACAACCCGATGCTGTCATTCAGCGTCCAGGCTGTCCGTAGAGACCAGTACCGGCGTTTGAAGCGCCGTTACGGGCGGTCGTATCACGCGGCAGACTCACACCTGCCGCCCGCAGCTGCGAATGTCGCGACCCACGAAGTCGTCGACATCGGGGGGTAATCCCTTGCGGCCGGAAGCATCACTCCTCCGAGGGGGATGCCGGCATGATGCCAGCGGTAATATACTCGCCGGTTCCATCCGCTAATCTTGCGCGCCTGTCCCCCCCCCCCGCCTGTGGAGGCGCGCAAGATTCGTCCTTGACAGTACTCTACGCCAAATTGCGGGAACCCCTACCGGACATTGCCGTATGAGTACGACAAATGTCGGTAAGGGGTTAACAATGGTTTCTAGGGCGAGGTTCACATCTTCTTCGGAGGATCCATTTGGGGCCTTGAGCCCAGATTCCAGCAAAAATGACTAAATAAATACTAATAAAATATCTCTGCACTTGGCATTAGTTTGGTTGAAATAATGGCGAATTGTATGTATAATGGCGCCTAGGCTCCATTTTTTTTGTGCTCATTTGTAGCATAGAATGCTCCTGAACCTATGAATCTGATTTAGCGCTTTCTAGCTGCAAAGCAATCATTCTGGCTCAATTATACCACTTTTAGGCTATGTCTCCACTGCACAGCGTTACGATTGTATTTTCGGTGCTTTTATATTGTTTTAAAATATCAACGAACATCGTACTCCTGCGCCCCATAGGACGCAATAGAAAAGACGAGCTGTAAGTCTCCACAGCCCACAAACCCGCCTGCGCGTCTCCTGTGCACCGGCGTATGAACAACATCATTTAAAATAACGGTTGGCGCCATTTATATTTCTTGGCATCTTCCCATACAATAACAAATTATGGACCACATAAAAAAAAAAGAAAATTACTGCAGTTTTTGCGCAAAAAGGTGACAAAAAAATGCGTGTTCCTCAGCATAAAAAAAACAGCCAGCCCGCATTCGCCCCCCAAAATTTTTTTTGGCCCTGCAGTGTAACCTACCTTAAATGGTCCACCTGTTCCAGCAGTAATGCAGCCTGAATTCACACTCAAAAGTCATAAATGTGTAGCTATGTATGGTTGTAGTATTACACACCTCCAGCACGCCCGCCGATTTCTGACCCATTACAAAGTGCCGCGGGTGCAGAATGTTGTGCCTAATACTGGAGTGCGCCTGATTAAAAATATAGCGATCGGGGCTGCACCAGTTTTTGGGGTTAAAAGACGCCGGACTTCTGGCACAGCCCCATACATACATGTCGCCATTAATGTTAATATTCTCCTGGCGGTATTATATACAAAATTAGCTAGTTACCCAACGACATCTTAAAAAGGGGAATTATTATCTTTACTGCTATACTAACTGAAGCAAAATCTAAGAAACTCGGGGGGGGTTTCACTCATGAATTTGAGTACTTTTCCGAAATCCTCCCAAAAGTGCCAACATTTTACAGTTTACTTAAAATCCACAAGGGAGTGAGCCCCCTGAAAGGTCGACCAATTGTGTCATATCGAATCTCCTACCCAAGAATTTGTGAGGATTTACCTTGACTGTATATAAACACCAGTTTGGTGAATCCTCCTCTTCTTTTCACCAAAGTACACTACTGACCTACTTCAGTAACTAGATGGGTCTGCAAGTACTCCTCGGATAAGCTGCTAGCCAGCATAGATGATATAGGCACTTATACACCATTATTCCGCATGATTTGGGTATTGGGGCAGTGAGGCAATTTTTTACAGAGTAAGGGAACACAGTTTCGCTCTACCCAATGACTTTGTATTGAACGTTGTTACAATTCGCTTACCAAAATTACTTTTATTCAATGAACAGGTATTCTTCCACCCAGCTGAAGGGAACCGCGATGGGGAGCCCATGCGCCCTCATCGTATGCTAACCTTCCTCGGGGCTGTGGGAGAGCCAGTATGTCTTTGAAGAGACCAGGTCCACCTGAACCAATTATGTGGCTTCTATGGACCCGATATATAGAAGATATCTTCATCGTGTGGAATGAGGTCAAAGATCGGACTTTTTGTCATTTAATATGGAACCTCTTAATTGCATTCTTGGTCTGAAATTTACGTCAGAAATACATGCGATTCTTTAACCTTTTGATGTCAAAAATCATGAAGGAATCAATGGATGTAATTTCAAAACCTCAATTTTTTTCGCAAACCCTACAATCATCTAACTCACTGCTTCACTGGACTTTAGTGCCATCCTGTTCCCCAGAACAAGGGTATACCACGAGGCCAATTACTGCGTATACGCCGAAATTGGCTCGAGTATGGAGGAATTTAAGAAACAAGCTCCCGATCTAAAAAAATCGTTTCAGAGAGAAGGGTACCCTGATGAAGTGATATTGAAGGATACAATCATGCGTTGAATACAGAAAGCTCCTAAATAATTTCCCCAAACAGTCTATCAACTAAACCAGAAAAGTACCTCGCAAGGGTCCATTGTCACCGTTTTGATGAAGCGTCTAAGTAAGTCCAGATATAACCTAACAAAGCACTAGAGACATTGGGTGATTGAACCCAGATATAAAAGAAAAAGTGGGGAGTAACGCCCCACTAATTACTTTTAGGAAAGGACGAAGTTTACAGGGGACAAGGTTTAGTCAAAAGTCATAACACACCCCCTCCAGCTCAAAATACTTGTGCTTACAGACAGCCCCTTGGCACTTTTAGATGCAGTGCGCATAGGATTAAGTATATTGAAACAGGAAAATCCTTGTATAATCAACAAACCGGACAAGACGCTTTGTATACGGCAGTTTTATTAATTTGTATGACGTCAGGTATATTAATCTATTCCGCTAAATGCGTATGTGGAAAAGACTACGAGTGCAAAACCACTAGATAATGTCGTCGACGCATTGGGAACATTGGGTGATATACGACATAAAATGACACCTCCAATGCGAGACACATTAGGTTCGCCACAGTAATGAATGGAAATTACCAACATCTTAAAGTTCAGAGGGATTGATGACATGATTAGAACCGCATCCCAGGAAAGGAAACTTATATAAGGCATTACTTGCAAAGAATCCTTTGGAATATAACTTAAGAACCCTTTATCCAAACGGGCTAAAATGAACAAATGAACATTACCTGTTTTCTATAACGAGCCCCTGGTATCCAGTTAGTTTATTAGCAGATATTACTTCACAGTCTATGTCTCTTAAAAATACTATTCACATGGTTAAATTAACAACTCCTATGTATCTAGTTATAGTCATATAGTCTAGTATGAATGTTATACTAAGATCTAATCCTTATTAAAATTCTCTATTAGAATGACTGTGTGTCTCATGCCCACACCTTCCATTAGTTTTATATAAGTCAGCCTGTCTTTTTACCATTTAACAGTTGTTTCGACATTACATATTCCAAATCCGTAATTGATATGTACTCCTGTCCGGTCAGTTCCCACATCAGGCGGCTAGGAAAGAGGTGCTAAATAAATTGAGGATGTAAATTTAACCTTGAATGCTCCTTGGCCCGCTCCCGATACGTCATTTTCTCGGTTTCGGAGCGACCACTGCTCAGCTGTTTCTCCGCTGCATTCCAAGCTCGTTTTCTGCTAATGCGTCGCCTCACTTTCCGCCGAAATACATAGTGATGAACACATAGCGCGAATTCAATCCACATTTTGAAAGGACGCACTGTGCTTCCAGTGATAGGAGGTAATTATGCTATCCTGATTTGGGACGTGCGATTAGCGCAATTTGCTTATATTCCAGATAGGAAGTCACATGATATATGAGCACACCCATAGCAGTATCCTGACGCCGTGAGCCATATGCTCTGGTCCGTGGTAAACATAGTTTCTGAATAGTGTTAATCTACTACGTAATTTGTTTCCTGTGGTATGGTTGAAACCTTGTCCTCCTTAGGCAATATTTACATGTAAAAGCTTGATATTATTTTTGTTATTTGGTTATCTTCTTCTTTTCTAGCCTACCAATCCCTGTCCCCTGAAGAAGGTCTGGGTAGGCCCCAAAAAAAAAAAAAACTGAAACCAATGTTGGGACTCTCTTTTAAGTAAGAAGTTTCACTATCTATATATTGCTATTACGACTAGTTCCATTATAGGTTGTATTAGAATCAGGATAGGTTCCAGACGGGATCGCCTTATCGTGACGTATCAAACTTTCCCTGATAATTAGTCAAGGAATTTGTTAGCTTCTTTAGGGCACTACTACAGGGCCATGACCTATGGAAGTTATTCCCTATGCTTTAGAACTTATCCCATCATGTGTATATTAACTTTGGGTATTCCCTATATCATATGTGGCTTAACTTGAGCGTTCATATACAATTGAACTATAATTTTTTAAGTGTTCTCATAACATTTAATTTTTATTTAGTGGTGCAGTCTAGGATAGATATTAAGAATATATTTTGTTGTGTAAAATTGGCGCCTATGCTACACTCACCTCAGTGTAAAACATAAAGAGGACCATCCTCTACCTGGTTTAATATGTAAGGCAGCAAAAGGATTAATGGCGGTCTCCTTGGTTTTCTAGAACATCAAAGGTGTTAGCGTCAGCCTCCCTGCTGGTCTATGATGGGTATGTGGTTAATGTGTATGTGGTGACTCAGGGGAAAGGCCGGGTTGATTAAACTTATGTCACGGTGGCCCTCCCATACTGGCACTCACTTACAACCCTGGGTTCACACACAATGTACTGAGGGGGATGCTGTGGATGCTAAAGAGAGATGATGGGAGTACTACTCCTCATATTCTCCGGTACACATACTTTCTTGGGCTATGATGTTAGCCTCCACTGTCTGGTGTTGTAATGCGAGACCTGTCCATGGTGTTGGTGCAGCTTTAAATGACCAGGCAAGACAAGATATGGAGATTAAAATCAGAAGCACAGTCCTTTACTTTCACTAAAGGTGTTAAACCTGAAGTAGCCTCTTTCAAGGAAATACAATTCAATAGTCTAGGAGCCTATAGCAAGGAGGGTTGCAGATGCCCATTTCCCCGTCAACAAAGTGTACATGTAGGGCCGAGTTTCACACGCTTATATCCCGATGGATTATGTGAGCCGTATTGAGTCTCACAAATCCGCCGTTAATAAGGGGCGTGACGGGGCCGGGGCCGGAGCGCGGCGGGGTCGCCACTCCCACCCCATAGACAATGCATTTGTATTACAGCGCGTCCGCGCCCGTAAATGAATGTGCATGTCTCTTTCTTCCTCCCCCCGCGGCGGATTCCTGCCGAGCGGTGAAGAGCGACGGATTCCACTGTTCTCTATGAAGCAGTGGGATTACCGTAATGACAGGACAGATTGGCCCGCCGTACTGAAGCGCAAATCCAGCGCAGCGTACCCGCTCGGAGTACAGGCGCCAACCGTGCCCAAATAAGCCGTCGTTGAACGAGGCCTTAAGGCGACATGCATGAAATTGGATGTGAACCCAAATTCATGCAGAAAAAATTACGGCATAGAGTGTGCCTGATTTATTAACCTGCCCATAAATCAGGTGCATTCCAATGCTAGGGAGACAGTTATGGGTCAGGGATACCACTTTGAAAGTGCTCTACCTGTTCCAGCAGTAATGCGCCCAGAAATGCCGTAGTGAAGTTAAAATTCCTATAAGCTTCGTACGTTTTTCTAGTGCGCCCACCTCCCGCACGTCCCCCAAAATCGGGTGCCTATAAGGCGCCTAAGAATGCGGGAGAGGAATCCAGCGCAGCGAATGGGACAGCGTATGATATTGGGCTAAAAAGACATTAGATATCTGGCCCCGTTCATATATGTTTCCCTAAGTATCTGCAGGAGCCATATCTCTTAACCCAAAGCAGCCTGGGACCTTCCTGAATTGTAGGGATGATGGGCTGAGCTAGTCCTGTGGGTATCTAGTCATCAGCTGACAATGGGCGTTTTGTACTCACATTCCACCACTACCACCATATGGGGAAACCCACTCCCTGAAGATAACAGGTCTCTCCTTCCTTTAGATCTCTGTTCCAGTCAGGTGCAGTAGGCTTCAGGAAGAGGAGCAAGGAGCTAACCGCCTCTCTCTCCTGGACCAGAGTCCAGGGCAGGCCTGGTCGGTTACATGGGATCTTCTACAATTCCATCTTACATCCCATGTGGAGAACACACCTTAATCACTAACTACAGACTTATATACACTCTGGCACTTCCCAATTACAATAACAACCATCCTGGCTTCAGACTCTTAGAAGTATGTGCACACAGGGTATTTATGGGGTGTACTTCTGGGCGTATTTGCGCTGCGATGCACCCGAACTATGCTTCATAAATACGGTAAAATCATAGCACTCTCTGAGTGTTATGATAATCTTCCCTTTTCCCCGGTGCACAGTTCGCGCTCGTAAAAAGTAGGGACGTCACTTTTTTCGGGCGCTTATGGTCAGGGAAAGTAAAATGAATGGCAGCGAGGACGTAGCACTGTTGAAAGTACACGCTGGCTAGTGGGTACTTTCGACCGCAGGCGTTTAGCGGTGCACACAGGTACGTGCCGCTATGAACTCACCGCCGTGAAAATGTGGTTAACTCTCAAGTACCTGATTGTATACTGTCAGCATAACGTGACATCTTTACAATGCAAGTGATTCAAGTAGTAGAACCTTACATAGCTAGTAGGAAAGAAGAATTAGGATGGACATCAGATTAACTAAATCACTCTGTTCTAGGTTAACACATGCACATTTCTGGTGGACTGTGGAGGTGAACATTGGGTTAACTTCAGCCACCTTTGTTCTCTTTATACTCCTCTATGGTCCCTAAAGGTCTGTGGTTGTACAAGGGTTAATGTCAGCATCCTTAGTGGTCAGTGATGGTAAAAGGGTAAGTGTCAGCACCCTTTATGGTCTAAAACAGACATCCTCAAACTGCGGCCCTCCAGCTGTTGGGAAACTACAACTCCCATCATGCGTTTATATAATCTATAACAGTGAGAATAATGGGAGTTGTAGTTTTCCAACAGCTGGAGGGCCACAGATTGAGGATGCCTGGTCTAAGACATTTAAGAGTTAATTTCAGCATGTAAATATCAGCATTCCTGGTGGTCTATAGTAGTGAAGGCTTGATGTTTTATCAGGCTGCATCATTTTGACTATGTCTCGGGAAAATATTACAATAACCATTAGGATATCATGGGTAGCTGCTAGAAAACTAATTTTCAGTACTAGATCTCAGAAGAAGTGCCAGCTCCTGCTCATTAGTTGTGGACTTGAAAAGTGAATAGGCTAATGTCAGAATTCTTCCCAGTCTAGGGCAGGATTTTTGGTGGGTCTGGGGGTGGTGAAGTGGTTAAAAGGAATTGTCCTCTTTTATGAAGTGATGATTTATTACCACGACATGCCATCACTGAATACTTGTTGGGGGTCCAGCTGCTGGTTGCGGGCAGAAGAACTGATTTTGCATTCACTGTTTTTTCAAGCAAAGTGCCCCCAGCTCACCTGGCTGGACAGGTCTCTGCAGTTTGGTCACTTCAATTGAATGATTCTGTGCCAGTTCTCTGTACAGCCAGATGACTGGTATCTTTAGAAGAGGGCACAGTGCTAGGATCAATGGGGCCACTTGTAAGATGGAAAATAACCCTTTCATGTCAGCAGCCCCGGTAGCTTCATCTGTGGAAATGCAATAATAATTGAAGTGAAAAAATGCTTGGTTGTTAAGGGTAAAATGTACCTGGTCTTTAAAGGGGTTTTGCCACGATGTAATGTTGTTGTGGGATCCTCCAAAATGGGTATTTAATCACTTTCCTAAATATATGTGACTACAAAAATTGCAGCCTGAGAGAACTACAGGCTGCATTACCTGCCCTTAGTTACTTAAAAGCTTCTATTAGATACGACCTGACAAGAGCTGCTGGCCGGGCTTGCGCAGAGAACACTTCTTATCTGATGAAAGGGAGCTGAAGAAGCTTTCAAGGCACCGGGTAGAAATATGTTGTCTTCTGTATACAGAATCCACTAGTTGTAGTGTGATTATCTGAGTAGATCCTTGCTTTATCTGATGACAGAGAACATGAAGAAGCTTTCAAACTGCTGTGGAGAAAGCTGTTGTCTTTTGTATACAGAATCCACTAGTTGTAGTTTGATTATTTGAGTGAACATTTCACACGATCCCTTATGCAGGCTCTGTGCTCTGGCTGTGTCTCTCTCTCTCAGCTCAGCGTGGCTTGTTTACAATTTTTTCTTAGCAGATAAGGCACGGCCTGGCAAAACCCCTTTAAGAGGTTAGATAAATCTTAATGGAGGGTTTTTGATGGTGTTTGAGTCCAGGCTGCTGTACATCATCACATCACAAGTACTCTTCCATAATGGTTACATAATAAAGGCAAATAGATAATTAGATGTTAATAAGAAATCCATCTCAATTGTATTACAGTAAATGAGGAAGCCTTCAATACGGCTGCATTTGTAATCAGAGCAGACAATGTAATACATACACTGCAGTGAGTGGCTCGTTCTATAAAATCAGTTTATTGTTCTGTCACTCGGTAGTATCACTGTTCCAAAGCCAATGACTCCTAATAGCAGAGCGCTGCACCACCGAGATAAAGGGACTCAGGAGCAGGTCAATAACTCCAGGTGATACTATATAGATAACATTACAGGAGTTATAATTAAGTGCTAACACTATGAAATCACTGTATGTATCACTTGTCAGTAAATCTATTGTTTATTAGCTCTGCATGTAGAACATAGCTACAGAATAATTAAGAGGATTTAAATATATGAGGACAACACAGATTAGTGATTGACAGGATGGAAACCCCACATCTTATTATGAATGACTGAAGTCATTAGAAAATGGAAAAATGAGTAAAGCTGGCTACAAAAATGAGAAAAATGTCATCTGAACCTGTTGATTTTGGCACAATCAGCCAACCATCCATGGTGTATGGTGACCTCCTGACTCCCCCCTGAGTTCAGAGAAGATAAGCATCGGGTGGTTTAACTGTCCCAGGCAGATACGAGTGTCATGTGTATGGGAAGCAGGGACGGACTGGCGCACCAGAGTATTAGAGGGGCACAAGCTCAGATACAATAATGCAGCCTTAATATGTCATGGCTCCAAAGTTCTAGCAGAAGGCAAACTCAAGAGCAGACTTTAGAACCAATCAGGAGGTAACCTACTGAACTCTGCATACAGATTGATTTCTTTGAAGTTGACTTACAAAAAGACCATAAGGGGACTATGTCATGAGAAAATTACTTATTATTTAACTCATGTTTTTTTCTGGTAAACACATTTTTTAATATTAAAAAAAAAAAACTTAAGTCCTGCAGTTTTCATTTTGGCCACTAGGCCTGATAATAGTCTGACACTTCCTGTTCTGTGGAGAGAGATTTTCAGTAGCCTGCTCATGATCAGTACAAGCAGGGTTACACTGGAAAGTGACACCAATATGTATAGATAACACAGGATCTATCATTCACATTCACAGCTCCCCTTCTCTCCCTCCCTGAACACTGACTTCTTCCCAGGTTACAGACCATGCCTAGAAAACACTCCTATAGAAGTAAATAAGTCTGCTCCTGTTCACAGATTCCTATGTTAAGGAGGCTGCTGCAATGCATCTCTCTTAATGCTGCTAAAAGCAGTGCAGGCAAGATGGCTGCCCCCACAATCATATATAGACAACAGAGTTGAGAAATCTACTATTAGAAAATAAAAATGGCTAAGAAGAAATATTAAAACATATATATTGTGAGGAAGATTGACCCCCAGCGTCCACACATGTCACTAGAAAGCAATCAATTAGGTAAAAGGCATGTTCCCAATTTGGATGCAAGGCCTGACTGGTCCCAATCCATCCAGAGGAAACAAGCCCAGCAGGGAGTCGAAGCATCAAAGGATTATTAGTTGATTTCATTAGCACCTGGCCAGGCTCATACTCCCAGACCCTGGCATCAAAGAGACATAGCAGACAGCCAGGTGCCGATATTAAATAAGGATTTATAGAAGAACCGTACATCACAGGCAAACCCCCAGTTTCATATTTCTAAATATGAAATTTCCCACATGCATAATTGTCACTGTTTGTAGGGCACATGGGCAGGGAAAAACCGAAGGCTGGTACAAGGAACGGAGCCAAAATGCTGTGTTTTGGTACCAAGGCGTAGCTTAGAACCCCCTGGTTCTGATAGTGCTAGTGGCTCAAAGCTGTGGTATTGCCCTGCCACGATATGATCCATTTTGTGTCCAAAGTCAAAAACAACATGGCCCGAGAGGGAGGAGAGTGTAAATCGTCCCAGTGGCATGAGAGAGTGTGACAAGATTGTGAAGGGGGTGTGACGTGGGATGTCCCAGTACTGTTTTAAGTCGGAACCTGATTGGGCCCAGGGTCGTTCCATTGGGAGGGGGTTACACCGAGCGTACTGGAACATCCAGAATCAGCAGACTGCATTCACCCCTATGTGTGCCCAGCACAAGGCTAACCTAAGGTAAATAGACACACTCTTTGTCTGTAACCATATCCATATTTGCACCTCTGACCAATATCCGTATAAATAAACTCCTATGTATGTATTGTTTTTCTAGTTCGCTCACAAGGCGATTAAGGGCGACCTGTATGAACGGGGCTATTTTAGATTTCTGGCATCTTTATAGCCCGATATCAGGCGCAGCCCCATTCATACATCTTTAAATCTTCCACACGACACTCCCGGGCGCATTACATAACTCCTGCGATGCTTTGTAATGCGTCTGATCTAGGGCGGAGTGCGGGAGGCGGGGCGCACTACATATTTGTAGCTTCGCTATAGCATTTCTGGGCGTATTACTGCTGGAACAGGTAGAACACTTTCAAAGTGGTATACCTGATCCCAAACTGTCGCCCGAGCGCTAGAATGCGCCTGATTTATGACCCCCTGTAGAGCGGGTTCATACATCAGGCGCTTTCTATGCCTGTACAATGTTCATGAAATTTGTCGTGTTAACGGTAAATTTCATGCATGTTGCCCTAAATCTTTAAACTTTAATCCTGAGTGGATCTGTTGTCTTGATCACTGATCTCACATGTCCGTTTGTCTCTAATATATCGCTACCTGGGCTAGTTGCTGGCCTGGTTATAAGTCTGTAATTGACCTGTCTTATAACGAACGAGGAACTGGTTGATTTCTACCGGGCTGGCAGAGTTCTGTTTCACCAGTGTGGGTAAACAGAACTTTCCCAGTCATGCAGGGTTGTGGGCGAGTGGGGTATCCTCTCGTACTCCCTGGGTCTTCCTGTGGCCGTGTAGACAGGGGTTAAGCTATAAAACCGTATCCATCTGACTTTGCGTGCCCCTAGAGGGAGCGCAACGTCATGAGACACCCCAAGTCAGACTGTTGACCCTCAAGTGGGTGCGGACTTTTCCTGAAAGAGATATATCAGTATCTTGTTTTCATTAGTAAATAAAAAAATAGGTGACAGATTCCCTTTAAAAGTGGATATTCAGAATAAGTTGCTCTGCTGGGCACCAGGAACAGTCCAACATGGATGGGAGAAATGGGAGAGATAATTCTCAGACTAAAGAGTGTTTGGCCGAAAGCTACATAATGTTTATGGTTAGCTGTAAGTGGGCAAGCGATGTAGTGTTGCTGGTAGTAGTCTGGACATGTTATTCTGGCTGTAAAGTCAGTGGTAGAAAGATTAGTGTCTGACACCCACAAGAAGAAATGCCAAGGGAGAGCAGGCTGAATATTGGTTGATTAAATTACCAATCCTTGCATTTATGTTAGCGAGTGAGAGACAGAGAAGAGCCCCAAAAGTATTAGGACTCATTAATGTTTGATCTCATCATTGAGAACTCCCCTTCATACATATTGTACTGTAGAATCAGCCAATATATGCCACTAAATCAGTTATTTGATCCAGAACATGCAATCTAATAGTAGCAAGCTGATTTTAAGCTGGAAGGAGGTACCACTACCTCCCATTCAAGCTTGCTGCACAAGTTGCACATATAGTATGTATGCCCCTAGCATCAGCATGTAGAGATTTGTAAGTACTTCTTTTGGGGAGGAACACCAAACCGAGGATTTGGAACCTGAAGAATAAAAGGACCCTTAGTTTCATCTTTTTATAATTGGCAAGTTTTGCCATACAAAATACATTTTTGGCCATTAGATGTATGGACATTTTGAGTCCACAAGAGTAAATAATGATGTTTGTTAATGGCTCTCCATTCTGGCTCCTAGACGGAGTTCACAAATAAAGGACCCTCCCACTGTGTCCTCCAGATGCCCTATTTGGATGTCACAGTGGGGGTGTCCTTCATTTAGGACCTCCCTCTAGGAGCCAAATGGGTTGTCATTGTGAGAGCAAGACAGTAACAACAAAATTACCATGACGGTTTTTCACTTTCTTACAAACCTTATGATTGTTGTATAGCCAATCATCTTGCCTCCTATTGAGAACTGCTGCAGTTTAGTTTCTATATCCAGTAGCTTTGACCAAATGTTTCAATGTTTAGGTACCTACCAAAATGTTGGTAATTTGGAAATTTTAGTAAATTACAGTTGCACACAATATCAAAATAGTCAAGCCCTCCTGTGAAGAGCATTTACAACCATATTTGTCTAGATTCATGTTGATGTTCTGGCTCATGGCGGGGAGGAGAGGGGGGCTCAAAGGCTCCTCTGCTCAATATAACAAATGGTCAAGGGGGTAGAGTTATAGCATGATAGCAGACTTTGACACATAGGCCGAAGGTGTTTGTCTACTCATTCTTTGGATGAACTTGAGGTTTATTTCTCATCCCCTTGTTAGCTAACTGTATACAACCCTACACAGGTTCTCATGACCTTAAAGTAGTTTGGAGCAAATCTGTCTGTTCACCTAAACATGTAAAAAAAATTGAGTTTTGGATGTCCCAACCTCATTTTTTTTTTATTCTTTTCCTAGCCCTAATGGGGGCTTACCTCCGCAAGGCCTAGCAGCAATGTAGTTCCAATATCACTCCAAACCTCCAACATCATTCCAATCCTGTTTTACTCTACCCTAGCCCTTAATCTTACCCTAACCCTAACTTTAAATTGGGATTAGGGTTAGAGTTTTAGGTCTTTTTTGGGCTACGTTAACTTACCTCTCCATGGTACTTCCAAGTCCAAAGTGTCACAATTCTGATGTTATTTCCTAATGTGCTGTGGGACAGCAATTGGCGTGACATCAAAGAAACAGCACCGCCAGACCTGGAAGCACAACAAAGAGAAAAGTTAATACTAAAAAGACCTAAAAACTCTTAACTCATTGTAAGATTAGGGTGGCAGTTATAGCTAGAAATTATTCTTTGCAATTTGTAGCAAAATTTGTTTCGGCCTGACCCAAATTGAAGCATTGGGGTCAAATTGGACTTTGATACTAATTTAAAGTTCAACATTACCTAACTGCAAAGGGGAATTGACTAACTAAGGCTGGGTCTTTCTCTCTAAAACACAGTCTGCATATGTGATATATAGACCTTTAGCACAGTAAATTTCTTCAGACTTTGCAGTGCTCCTAGGCCTGACACTACTTTTAAAGCTTACTAGACAACTACCAAGAAAACGAAAAAATATTGGGTATGCTCACCTGCACAGCAATGCTCCCGGGTGGGATAGAGCCAGGCACCGCCACCGCCTCGTGGTCTGTGTGCACCAAAAAAAAAGTCCAAGTGCCGATACAATATCCACTACCCAGTAATATTTAAAAATTCAAGTAAACTTTATTGGATGCAAATAAAAAACGTGCATATACAAAAAATACCCCATGCAAGGAAGAGCAGATGTTACATGCGGTTAAAGAGCTGACATGTTTCGAAGCCAAGGCTCCTTAATTGTAGCTGCTCTTTTTTTTTTTTTTGGTAGACAACTACCAAGGGTGCAAACCACAATGGGGCAAAAGTAATCCAGCCGACCTTTTGAAAAGTCTTTGATGTATAACTCTGACAAAGATATAGATGCCAAGGATCTATAGAGTAAATATCTAGCAGTAGCTTGAAGACTCCCAAATTCTATGCTACCACAGTAGTCATTTTCATAATAATACAACAAAAATTGGTAGATTATCTAGTTAATCTTTTTGTTGCATGAAGAAATCTTCCAACACTTGCAGTATCAGTGGCAAGTGGTATATATAGGTTTCCTACTGTAAAACGGTTAAAAAAAATCATCAATGTAATAAAACAGACTCTGTAGATTCAGCAAAAAGTTTCAGTTTAATACCACCCTGGATTTGAAGGAACTAGTAGAAAAGAAAGCAAGAAAAACTTAATTTTGATTTTATGATCGGTGTAACGATATTGTGCAATTAATCATAAATATCTAAATTTAAATAAGTGCTTTCTTTTTTATATTTTCAATTTATAAAAAATGTAACTAATTTTTTTTAGAAATGGGTACACTTATAAACTTGGATACAAAATATCTATTTGTCGGACCTGGGTGCTCCATATTCTAAGGGTATGTTCACACGGCTTAATTGTGAGGCGTACAGTACGCCCCGCAATTACCACGGGTGTTCAGGAGTCACGCTGATCGGGCGCGTATTCCCGCGACTCGGGGGGGGGCGGCAGCCTGACGGCCTCATAGACATGCATCACTCGCGGCGCAAAAGCATGTCACTTATCTCCTCGCGCATACAATACGATAGTATTGTACGAGCGGGAAGAGGAGGCGTAATCCAGAGCTCTCTATGAGAACTATGGATTACCATAATTATGGGGCGCATTACACTCGTATTAGAGCGCAGTACACTCTCAATACGTAGCGAAAGGCACCCCAAAATAAGCCGTGTGAACATACCCTAATTAACAATTGTTAAGAGGCCCCAACCCTACTTTGATCAGTAAATGATTCCATATTCTAGTGAAAATTGTTTTAATGCCATTGTGCTGTTATAAGTACGTTATAATTATGGGTATCACAGTTTGAGTCTCTCTTTACCCTTTTAACTCTCTCTACCTGTGGCTCCACTGTAGCAGGGCTTTAGATGTGGTGAGGCAAAACTTCTTCAATGTACTCACTCTCCATGTACTCGTCCCATGCTCCTTGACTGCAGCAGGCACCTTGGAAGTAAGTTTCCTTGACGTTGAGCAGGCACTTCTTACCAAATCTCTCAATGGTTCGCTTCTCAATCATGATTGGGGGCAAGCCAAAAGCACCAGGTTTCTAACTGCGGTTTGTACTCTTCCATTCCTGGCAGCAACTTACTAACTTCCTTTTTTCCTGGCTTTTGTCCCCTTCCTCATTTTCTCTGAACTCTGACAACACCTACTGTTTTTAAGGTAAAATGGTAGTCGCAGTCATACACAGTCACACTCAGGCCTGGGTACCTGAGCAACCCAATGGTCCTTCGGCCACATGAGAAGACACCAACATTACAGACCACACTTGGTACATAGAAGCCCAGTCACTGAATTTTTATTGGGGTCCAGAAGCTTAAAACTTCATAAACGGTCAGTTACTTGCTTCCTGTAGCCATTTACAGCAAAGTATCACATAAGAAGTAGAGATATCATGTTGAATTTCATTTTTGGAAACATTCATTTGTCTAGGTGTTCTCGGTCATGATACTGCACTACCACAAAGATGGCCCAGACTAAGAGGACTGATAGGAACCACAATTGTTCAAATGTCCAATACTGTTGAGAACAGCACTCTCCCTCTCGACTTTATCTTGGGTGCCTGACTCTGGAAGCTAGTCTCCCAATTCACCTGTTAATTATCAGAAGAAAGCAGTCAAAGTGTGGTACATCAATGATTCTTCAACATTTATATTTTGTCAAGAAAAACTCTGATGTCGAAGTTCGGTAGATATAGCAATGTTTCAGGCCCTTCTTCAGCCTTAAAGGGGTTGTCACACTACAAAGAATAGCTTTCAAAATGTAGGGAACACTAAATGAAGACGTTTTCCAAATATATTGCATTGTTCATCTTTTTTTGTTAAGAGGCTGCAAGTGATATTATCACCTCCTGAGGGCTCTCAGGTTTCCCAAGTAACCAACCTGTGTACTGCTTCTACCCTGCTGTTTGTTCTATCTGATAGCAGGGAGTGAGGTCATCACACAGGTCATGGCTGGCAGTGTGATAGCTTGTGTGTTATCTGATCTTTCAGACAAAAGACAGTAATTACTCTACTGTTTATATTAGATCAGCAGCTTCTCCTGTCCTGTTAGAAGGTAATTTATCTAATCTAGACTAATAAACATAATAAACAGAGAAGTCTGAATACACAGAGCTCATATGCTAATTACAGTCAGCTTGACAAGGAAGTGACAGAGCAAAGCAGCATTATTTCATTCATGCATCCTATGAAACTTTGAGATGAGACAACCCTTTTAAAGAGAACCTTTCTGGTGGTTTGTATTAATCTATCTGAAAGCAGAATGTGACAGAGGAAGAGAAGCTGAGATCTGTGATAGATAGGTTTATGTGATTTAAAGCAGAATTTCTGTGAAAAATCCTCACAAGACTCTTAAGAGACAGCTAAAGTTTTTTTTTTTCTCACCACAATAAATGGCTTTTAGCAAGTCCAGAAAAGTAAATGAAGGCTACAACCAAAAACATTGCTGTTTTGATTTTGCTTTGTTCTGGAGATAATTGAGATTTTATATACTGCTAGTGTACACAAGTTTTTCCTGTCTAGCGATCACTTCTCTCTGTTCTCTCTTTTCTCTCATTACTCTAAGCTACCTTCAGACCATGATGGATCACTCACTGCCGGGTCTTATCTCCAGTATTATAGCAGACCACATATGCCAATTACTGTTGTAGAACCACCCACAGCCTGACCAGGAAGCATGCTTCTGAAGCAGGTTGTGGCTCCGTGAAACAAAATGGTGAGAGCACCCCTGTAAGTCCTGCTCATTCCACCCATATATAGTGATTGTCAGTTTTCCCTGTATCAGTGTGTATTTAGAGAAAATTGCCAATACAAAATATAAACTGACATTACTAAATACAAAAAAGAAAGTTTAAAATTATGATGTATGTGGGAGCCAGTTACAGACTTTGCATTGGGGTCCAGAAACTTGAAACCTCATATAAGTCAGTTGCTTCTTATTGCCGTTCACAGCTTTTACAAGAAGTATGATTACATTGTTCAGTTCTTGAGCCATTGTCCAGCAGGCTATGTCATAATACTGCACATATACGGCACTACCCCAGATGTGGCCCAGATTGAGAGCAATGATAGGAACCACAATTGTGTTAAGATTTACTTAGACACCTTCTATAATTTGTTTAACTACAGTACATATGACTTCATCCAGGCTTCCTTAATCACCGCGCTGCTTTATATTGAATATTACAGCCTCTTGGTCTCCAGAGAGCCCACAGCTCCCTCTGTCACCCTGTGAGCCTGTGCTTTGTCTTCTTTCACTTGCTTTATTCCCAATGATGTCTTGTATTGAATTTGCCAGTTACAGACTATATAATCTCTTCTCCTACATACCGTACTCCCACTCTGATTCTCAACATTGCTCTATGCACATAGGTTATTTCTGTGGCTTTTTCCTAATAGACTTTGACAGCAGCTTTAATCACAGAGATGCATGTTTCCATGGAAGCAGTGAGATGCATGTCGCCATGCAAGCGGTGAGATTTAAGCCACCATACAAGCAGTGAGATGTGTCACCATGCAAGCAGAGATATACGTCACTATGCAAGCTGTAAGATGTATGTCACCATGCGAGCAGAGACGTATGCCACCATGCGAGCAGAGACGTATGCCACCATGCAAGCAGAGACGTATGCCACTATGCGAGCAGTGAGATGCATGTCTCCATTCAAGCAGTGAGATATACTGTACATCAGCATGCAAGCAGTAGGATGTATGTGACCATGCAAGCAGTGAGATTTATACCACCATGCAAGCAGTGAGATGTGTCACCATGCAAGCAGAGATCTATGTCACTATGCAAGCAGTAAGATGTATGTCACCATGCAAGCAGTGAGATGTATGTCACATGCAACGTGGATGTATTGTCCCATGCAAGCAGTGATGTATGTCACCATGCTTTAAGTACGATGTATGTCCCATTGCAAGCAGCGAAATGTTTGTCCCTGAAAGCAGTGAGAATGTTAAGCCACCATCAAGCAGTGAGATGTATGTCACCATGCAAGAAGTGAGATGTATGTCACCATGCAAGCAGCGAAATGTTTGTCACCATGAAAGCAGTGAGATGTATGCCACCATGCAAGCAGTGAGATGTATGTCACCATGCAAGCAGAGATATATGTCACAAGGCAATCGGTAAGATGTATGTCACCAAGAAAGAGGTGAGAGGTATGTCACCATGCAAGAAGTGAGATTATTCACCATGAAAGCAGTGAGATGTATGCCACCATGCAAGCAGTGAGATGTATGTCACCATGCAAGAAGTGAGATGTATGTCACCATGCAAGCAGTGAGATGTATGTCACCATGCAAGAAGTGAGATGTATGTCACTATGCAAGCAGTAAGATGTATGTCACCATGCAAGCAGTGAGATGTATGTCACCATGCAAGCAGTGAGATGTATGTCACCATGCAAGCAGTGAGATGTATGACACCATGCAAGCAGAGAGGTGTGTGTCACCTTGCAAGCAGTGAAATGTTTGCCACTATTCAGGGAGTTGAAAAAAAGCATCTTAACAGCTTTAATTTGCCTTCTTGCCATCTGTTCCATTATACATAATACTAAGTTTCTCCAGATTTTCTTGACTTCTATCAAACATCTCTACGAAACTGGACAACAAAAACCAACATTATTTTTTTTTTCTATATTAGGTATGTTTAAAAGCAAAAGTGGGACAGATAAAGAACACCAACTAAAGCCATCCAGGAGAAGTATGCCATGTTTAGCCCAAAGCCAAACCCACCCTCAGCATCTGAACAAGCAATCGGCAGTGCTCCAGCACAATAGAGTTCAACCTCAACTTGATAGTGAAGGATCCTCAGCAGTCGATGTAGAGCCTCAACAAGGTAAGACTATTGCTTGTTAGCGTCATAATAGGATTCAAGGTCAGACGGCTTTGGAGTTGAAGGACATAGTGTGAAGTCCTTGTAGCTAATCTGAAAATGTTGGATATTTGCATATGACAATAGAACAACATATAAGTACAATAATATACTTGCTGGCTATTCAATAATTCACGGAATATGTGGTTAGACATGTAAAATTAGCGCCAGATCTGTTGAATGCTTAACCGTTTTTGACTGTTTCTCTAATTGTGATGCTCATATGGAAGCAGCAGCGACATTGGTTTCTTTTCCCTAGTAGTTTTCTTTGGTTGTAGTGTTAACATGTTAATATGTATTTCTTTCTGTCGGGAATTTATGTTGCCCTTTGAGTTGTCTGAATTATAGTTATTTAAATAGTCACTTGGGGCAATGAAACTATTGCTGTGTATGGAATCCTGTTTACAAAGTGGCAATTAAAAATGTAAATATTATTACACTTCATCAATGGGAATGTTCCACTGACACGTCTGCAAATGATAATGGTGTGAACGCATTCTGGTGTCGGAACCTGATGATTATAGAGAGATGAGTAATAGCATAGATACGACTCATTCTTCTTGCAGATGTTTCTTGTCACAGGTTGCTTTTGCTTAAACTTCTCTTATGCTAACCACTGACTGACTGATATGCATTTTCCCCTCGTGTTGCACCTGCGCTTGTAATAAGCAGAACGGTGTGCCAGCTGCAGCAACAACACCATACAAACGCTGCAGACCTAAAACAATGAGGGTGGTTAATACCAATGAATGGTAGACAGTAATCTCACCATAACTGTATAAACATATGTCCTGCAGCAATTGGTATGTATTTTAAAGAATAATGTATTTATATCTATACAAATGAAATTCTTGTGTAAAAACTGTGTTAATAGTTTATATTTCACAGCATGTTTTTCTTCTAAAAATGTATCCATTACAGTATATAGAGTTGAAACCAGAAGTTTACATACACTATATAAAAAGACACATATGTATGTTTTTCTCACTATCTGACATGAAATCAGAATAAACCTTAACCGTTTTAGGTCAATTAGGAACCAAAATTATTTATATTTGCCAAATGCCAGAATAATGAGAGAGAGAATTTTTAAGCCATTTTTATTACTCTCAGTAAGGTCAAAAGTTGACATACACTAGAGTTACTATGCCTTTAAACAATTTGGGACAGACTTTGATGATGTCATGTCTTTAGAAACTTCTGATAGTTTTATTGGCAACATCTGAGTCAGAGACACACCTGTGGATATATTTTATTGCACACCAGAAACACACTGCTTTTGTGTGTAACACCTTGGAAAAGTCTAAAGTAATCAGCCAATATATCACTAAGAGAATTGTGGACTTGCACAAGTCTGGTTTGCTTGGGTACAATTTCCGGATGCCTGAAGGGGCCTCGTTTATCTGTACAAACAATTATACGCAAGTACAAACAAGATAGGAATGTCCAGCCATCATATCGCTCAGGAAAGAGACGGGTTCTGTGTCTCAAAGATGAACGTGCTTTAGTCCGACGAGTGCATATCAACCCAAAAAAAAAGCAAAAGACCTTGTGAAGATGCTGGCAGAAACTGGTAAGATTGTGTCATTGTCCACAGTGAAATGAGTACTGTATCAACAGGGGTTAAAAGGCCACTCTGCCAGGAAGAAGCCATTACTCCAAAAGAAACATATAAAAGCCAATTTAATGTTTGCATATCCGCACAGGAACAAAGACCTACATTTTTGGAGACTTGTCCTGTGGTCTGACGAAACTAAACTTGAACTGTTTGGCCATAATGACCATCATTATCTTTGGAGGAAAAAGGGAGAAGCTTGGAAGCCTAAGAACACCATCCCAACTGTGAAACATGGGGGTGGCAGCATCATGTTGTGGGGGTGTTTTGCTACAGGAGGGACAGGTGCACTTCACATAATAGATGGCATCATGAGGAAAGAAGAATATGTGGCAATACCAAAGCAATATCTCAAGAAATCATCCAAATGGACTATGACCTGAAGCATACTATCAAACTAGTTACAAAGTGGCTTAAGGATAAGCAAGTCAATGTTTTGGAGTGGCCATCACAAAGCTCTGATCTCAATCCTATTCTATGAAAATTTATGGGCAAAGCCGAAAAGGTAGGTGCAAGTAAGGTGTCCTACAAACATGGCTCAGTTACACCAGTTCTGTCAGGAGGAATGGGCCAAAATTCCCACCAACTTTTGTGAGAAGCTTGTGGACGGCTATCCAAAACGTTTCACCCAAGTCCTACAGTTTACAGGGCAATGCTACCAAATACTAATGAAATGTATGTAAACTTTGACTTTGCAGAAAGTAATTAAAATGCGGTAAAAAAAATCCTCTCATTATTCTGGCATTTGGCAAATATAAATAATTTTGGTTCCTAGTTGACCTAAAACGGGTAAAATTCATTCTGATTTCATGTCAGATAGTGAAAAAAATATGCATATGTGTCTTTTTATATAGACTTATGGTTTCAACTGTACCTTCCAAATACTGTATCTCCTCATCCTATAAGGTCCTTGTACAGAATCTCACAAAAATGAGTACACCCTTCACATTTTATAAATATTATATTATAACTTCTCCTGGGGCAATGATACAATGTAAAGTAGTCATTGTACAGCTTGTGTAATAATGTAAATTTGGTGTGCCCTCAAAATAACTAAACATGCAACCATCAATGTCTAAATAGCTGTCAACAAAAGTGAGTACACCTCTAAGTGAACATTGACAAAATGTGCCCAATTTTCCCTCCATGGTGTCAAGTGACTCATTATTGTTACAAGCTCTCAGGTGTGAATGGGAAGCAGGTGTTTTAAATTTGGTGCTCAAACACTCTATCATACTGGTCACCGGAAGTTCAACATAGCACCTCAAGGCAAAGAAGTCTCTGAGGATCTGAAAAAAAGAATTCTTATTCTACATAAAGGTGGCCTAGGCTATCAGAAGATCGCCAACACCCTGAAACTGAGCTGCAGCATGGTGGCCAAGACCATACAGCAGTTTAACAAGAAAGGTTCCACTCAGAACAGGCCTTGACATGGTCGACCAAAGAAGTTGAGTACCCGTGCTCAGCGTCATATCCAGAGATTGGCTTTTCTTAGCAGATTTAGGGGTGGGGGGTCAGCCTATCAGTGCTCAGACCATACGCTGTACACTGTCTCCAACTGGCTGTTGTTCCAGAAGGAAGCCTCTTCTAATGATGATGCACAAGAAAGCCCGCAGTTTGCTAGAGACAAGCAGACTAAGGACATAGATTACTGGACCATGTGTGGTAGTAATCAGATGAGAAGTACAAAGACAAGTGTGTCTTGCCTACAGTGATGGTGGTGGGAGTGTCATGGTTTGGGGCTGCATGAGTACTGCCGGCTTTGGAGAGCTACAGCTCATGGAAGGAACTATGAATGCTAACATGTACTGTGACATACTGAAGCAGAGCATGAGTCCCTCCCTTCAGAAACTGGGCTGCAGGGCAATATTCTAACATGACAATGACCCCAAACACACCTCAAAGATAACCACTGCATTGCTTAAGAAAATGAGGGTAAATGTGCTGGACTGGCCAAGCATGTCTCAAGACCTAAACCCTATTGAGCATCTGTGTGGCATCCTCAAACGGAAGGTGGAGGAGTGCAAGATTTCTAACATCCACCAGCTCTTTGATGTCATCATGGAGGAGTGGAAGAGGATTCCAGTGGCTGCAACCTGTTAAACTCTAGTGAACTCTATACCCAAGAGAGTTAAGGCAGAGTTGACATTTTGGGCACAATTTGTCCAGTTTCACTTACGGGTTTACTCACTTCTGTTGCCAGCAGTTTAGACATTGATGGCTGTGTGTTGAGTTATAATGAGGGCATACCAAATTGATACAGTAATACAAGCTCTACACTGACTATTTCACATTGTTAGTAAATGTCATATCTTCCGTGTTGTCCCATGAAAAGATAAAATACAATATTCACAAATATGTGAGGGGTGTTCTCACTTTTGTGAGATATTGTATAACAGTGCTGCCTCAATTGTACCTAAACAGCAACTTGTAGCCCTATGTCTGCCAGCATGTGGATCCCAGCTGCAAATTCAAACATGCACAAATGCCATCAGTGATGTCCCAGCAGGACTGGATGTTGGCATGAGGTATGGCTGGTTTTAGAGTGGCGTTTGGCAAACGCAAAAGGAGTGCCAAAATGCAGAAATATTGTACTAACAGCCAAACAACATTGTCTGGTTGCTGGCACCCTGACTGGTATTTCTGTGAAAAAGGCCAGGCCAGGAGTGACTCAATAACATCTTGGCAGGTTGTTACAGGTATCTAAAGCCATGCTGACTGCATCCCACAACTGCTGGAGGGTGCGTGGGGGGATCCATAGAGCGAACATGATGATCAATGTGGTCCCATAGATGCTCAGTTAGGTTCAAGTCTATTGTTTTGGGAAGTCATGGTCTTGGTCATGCTTTTCCAACTAATGTTTCATGGGTGCACATGATCTGCAAGGGTGGATTCATAAACACATTGGTTGAGAGTGCCATCCACATGCATGAGTGGCCCAGAGAATGCCATGAAAATATTCCCAATATCATAATACTGCTACCCTTAGCAATGGTTCCAGGATGTCTGTTTTCTAAAGTTTCTTGTCTGACATGCTAATGTCCATCCATTCGATGAAGCAGAAAACATGACTCAGAGGTCCAATTCTGATACTGCCATAAAAATTATAGCATCTTCTTCTGATCCAAATTGGTTAGCAGAGGTGCAGTGACCATCTGTCTGCCTTAGTGCCCCATATATAGTAGGGTTCACGGATGGGCACTGCCAAAATCCATGAATATAAACGATGTTACCAATACTGTGAAGTTGTAATGCCAAAGAAAGTTAGACGCACAATGTATAATATAAACACTCTGACTCGGAACTACCAGAGAAATGAATGAATGTGGGGGATGGCCACAACCGTCGCCCTTCCACTCTTTGAGCTGGTTGGCTTGTAGCTTCCTACGAGAAGAGCAGCAGCGCGGAAGTGCATTCATGACAAAACCACTTTAAATAACAGAAGAAATTAAAGTTTTATTAAAGAATAAAGGAAACTAATTAAAAGGTTAAAACAGTAAGAATTGCCAACAAAAATATAACATCCCCTTTGTATGAATAAACAAAGAGAGACCACCCACTGTAAGCACCATGTAATAAATGAGTCCACACTAGTATTAAAATAGCACATACATACTAAGGCGCTGGATAATGAATATAAAGTAATAATAGTAACAGAGTCACATGTCTATACATACTTGTATAAATCAATATTTTGATATAGGTAGTCTCACAAAGACCAGGAAACTAGGAAGTATAGTGTCTAAAGTGGAAGGGACTAAATAAGGATAGAGAGATTATATTCAGGAACAAGAAAAATCACTAAATAAATTCTGGCATTTATTTAGCTTCATCTTTTTCAACCCCATACAGTAATAGTCACCACAAATAATAAAAAGTGGTAAAATATTTAGTCATTATTTTGTAGATACTGTAGAGGTGTACGGAGAAAGCAGCAGCACCCATGAACTGGTGCCAAAAGATGTTCCAAAGGCTTCTCCATCACATAAGAAGATACCAGTGTAATAAACTACACATGGTGGGGGGACTTGTTACAGTAGTGATATTGATTAGACCTCTTTGTGCAAAGGTAGTTTGGGAATGGTCTGGACTATTTAAGGGTCATTGTTCCCCTATGAACTGTTGAGAGTTACACTTGGTCAATTTTATTTTGTTATACCAGTGTAAAAAATTACTTGGTTAACCAGATCATCCAGTGAGCTTCCATGTTAGGTCAAAGTTTAAAGAAATTGCTCTGTATTTGGTGGGCTTTGGCAGATAAAAAAAAAATATATGTCACTTTCTCAAATAAACCAAGGCCACTGTTCTCGATAGGTTGTATCTGGTATTGCAGCTTGTTTTCAAGGCAGTGAAGCTGAGCTGCAGTACTACACATAACCCATGGAGGTTATTGGCACTGGTTTTGGAAGAATTTAACCTTGCTTTACTTATCTTCATCAAGTTCGCTGAACTACCGTGGATAGATAAGTTAACACTAAAAAGATCTCAGAATCAATTTAAGGCTATGGTTATGGTTAGAGACGATTTTTTACTGATCTATGCCAAAATTTGAGGAAGCACAACATAGACATTGAGAACAACACTGATTAAAAACACACAAGTGCACACTGCTTGGGTCATAAATGAAAGATTTGCTAATACTGTATATATTGTCAATTCAGACACTACATCAAAAGACAAAATATTTCAAAATATTATGTAACAAATCAGACAACACAGAGAAACAAGATTATTACAGTCAAAACCAATTCATGGCGGTCTTTGCACGTTTTTTATTCCAAGGCCTTTTAGTGCTAACTTGGCCATTCTTAATTTAAGATTGTAGACGGTGTGCCTTGGGTACAGCCGAGGGCGGAGAGCTCAGTATTGCCAGAAATACGGTGCTGGTATGTGACGGACAGTGTGTGCAGGAAGCTGTAAGACAAGCGTACATGTTAGAGTGGCAGCAGTACAGCCAAGTTGAAGTGTGAAAAGGGCCACTGGAGAGAACGCTCAGAAGCAGCCATCAGCAGAGAGTAGTGACTGTAGACAGGGATAAGATAGAGGCTACAAGAGGCTGGAGACAAGATAGGCTTCCGGCATGTATTAGGCCAGAGTCCTTTTACTCATTCTAGTTTGTAATGACACAGAAATTGTCAGTAAATTTTTGTTCAAGCCAGAAGATGTGTCCTGGAGTTTGTCTCCACATACAGCCTTGCTCCATTCATCGTTAATCAAATCTTCTTGTATCAAGTACATGCATGTTTTTCAAGTCTAGGGTTTAGGCAAAGAGGCAACTAATTCATCTGCAGAATGGGAAGCCTATAAAACAGCAAAATGGATCTCTGCTTTCTAGTGTCATCTTTTCATAGAGAATGGAGAGGAACCCTCATGCAGGACCCTCATCAGAAAGTAGAGAGCAGCCACTTAAATGGCCTCACTCTGGAGAACATAGCAGGTTATGTATTAAATATACAACCCATTGAGTTTAATGAGCACCGTGTAACACTTTATATTGCCCTTTGAGCTTTTTTAAGGGTATACAATAAAAGTTTTACTTTTATTAACACTTTACTTTTCTGGGCATTAGATATTTTTTGTTTCATAATGTTTTATTTCACCTGTAGTGGCGCTGCAGGAAAATTAAACCTTTGATGCCAGGTTTGTCCATAGATTACAACTTATAGCAGGGGATCACAGCACCCCAGGGACCGCTCCAAACAAAAAAAGAATGATCCAAGTCAGACAACGACATAGGTCAGGTCCTTACACAATAGTAGAAAGCTTAACTGAGAGTCCTATATATGTGCTGATCTGTGAGGACCACTAGACTTTGAGGACAGAGAAGTCAAGATCATTATAAATTATACAATTCTCATGATTGCATTTGTGGTGTGTTTAATGGGTTCTGTAGTCTTTAATAATGTTGTGTGCTTTAAGTGCCTTTAATTAGTTTTACCTGATGAGATAGCAGGAATGTTTGTAGATGTCTATGCTTGCAACCAAAGTTACCCATATAGCCATGAAAAAATAGAAATGCACTTGAAATGGTCATTGGCTGACGAAGAAATGTGCTGCGTTGTGCTCTGTCTCCACACACAAGCTGTTTGGGTCTATGCAATTGACGGAAAAAAAAGAAGGGTGGTGAGTCTTATAATCTCTTCATTCTTGCTTACTTTTTGGACTTCATTTTACTCAGAGCACAACCAAAATGGAATTGGTTAGTCCCACAATAATTTTTTGAGATAACCCTACCATTACTGCTTCACTATTGTCACCCCGATTTCAACTGAGTTGATCGAGAAGGCTAGAAAAGTGATAAGCATTGCTCTGTCAAAGACATACCGTAGGCTCAATACAGTTGTCGCTATCTTCCCTCTAAATCTGAGTTTGATGAAGACCCATCCAAGATAAGTTTGGTTTGTTTTTTTTTTCTGCCAAATACATTGCCTCCTAAATTATAGTGTCATAAAAAAATCTTTATATTATAGTTGATAAATTGATAAACGGACTTATACACATAGCTGGAGATGCTTCATGATACAGAGGGAAGTCTTCTATATAGATACATGGGCTCAAACACATAGCTAGAGATGCTTCATGATACAGAGGAGACACCTCTACATAGATACATGGGCTCATTCCCTTAGATATAGATGCTTCATGATGCAGAGGAGACACTTCATATATACATGGGCTTCATACACATAGCTAGAGATGTTTCATGATACAGAGGAGACATTTTTACATAGATACATGGATGAAATATGAACATCTGTCTTCTATGTTCCCGATTATTGAAGTGTCCAGCACTTGAAATGCAAGAAGTTTATGGGACATAAATTATATTATCTTAATTATAGGTTCCTTCAGCTCTAATTTGGTGAGCTTTTATTGACTTTTCAATAGCTCTCCGCTGAGGAACTGTAGTAACCAGCATTCTTTTTGTAATGCACAAACCCATGATTTCACAAAAAGTTCTTATGAAGGTGTCCTGGTGGGTCTGAAAGAACATAACATGGTAATTGCAATCTTGTAAGATGTCCTGGATAAGGCCGTAATATTTATAAGCTCGCTATCAGCTTACTGCGCTGAGAAGCAAGAGTGAAAAGACTGCATTGTTCTACAGAGTCGCTGACCTAGTCTAACCTCCAGTGTAGAAAAGTTACAATCTACAGAAAGTTTATTAGTCACAAAACAAATGTTTTCCTTTCGTAACTAACATAGCTTGCGCCCACCGACAGTTCATTTTGTTCCTAGGTTAGACAAGTGTGTTCTGATTGTGGTAGGGATCAAAATGTCCTTCCAGTGGGGATGTATGGGGTTTGTGATTTGTTTTCTTATGTTAAATAATCAGTAAAATTTTAGGTTTCAAAAACATTTATTATTCACAGCTCAAGTGTTGAAGTGAATATTTTTAATCTTTCGTCCATTAAGCGAAATTTAATTGTAAGTAGTAGATTGTTTGTGACCAGCGTGTTTGGGGTTGTGTGATCAAATGAAGAATGCCTCCTTGAAATGTATATATGTTGCATTTTTTCTGTTTATTATAAAAAATAAGTTACTTACATGAAGTTGGCTATATGCCAGATGAAAATTACAGGCTTTTTGTACTTTGTTATTTTTAGTGAGGTACTAGGAGCTTTAATAGGAAGCTCTGTAGGAGCTTGCAAGCAGTAGGTGCTGTTTCAGGTCAAAGTCAACTTGGCCCAAATCTCATTGTATCTATTCAAGATAGTCCCGATTTTTTTTTTTTTTTACACACATCACCAAAAAAAAAATCAACCATAGCTGTAATCCTAATGCAAACTTGGGGTAAGGGTTTTTACTGGTGTGTAAGGGTCAGCTTACTTCTCCGTGGTGCTTCCAGTCTGGTGCAGCTAGAATTGAAATTGTGTTTCAATTTCAGTCTGATGTCATGTCTGGATTGATCCCACTTTAGGGTTTCTTGAATGTGACATTGGACCGGGAGTGACATCGGACATTAAGGGACATTGGACGGGGAGGAGCCCCATGAAGCAGTAACTTAACCTTTACACACCAACAGAAAGCTGTAACCCTGAGCTCAACTTTACGTTAAGGTTACGGTTAAGATTCAAAAAGATTGGGTTTGAGACATCTTGAACCCAATTTGTTGACAAGTTCAGTTGAACCAGTGATAAACCAAACAGGGACGGGTTTAAACAACATTAGTGGATAGACTTCTTCCTCTCATAGACATAGAAGGTTGTGTGTTGGGTTGTTTGCCTGCTGTGGTAACAAGGAACTGCATTTTATCAAATGCTGAGCTAACTGGAGAGTTGTGAGCTGCTGAGATGTATAGATGACAAACCCTGCTGAATCTGTGAGGACTTGCTGATTAGTTCAAGGTCATAGCTGGATGCCACAAAATTCCCACCAAGAGTTTTACTTTGGCTTAAAGAGAAGAGCGCTTTAAAACGGGGATGAGAGAGAAACCTATTTGAGTGACGGGCAGTAAAACAGCCCAGATCCCAGAACAAGGACACGTTTGACTGTTTTTATTGTCCCCCCAAAACCACCAGCCTAACAAGCCACTGTAATCTAAGAACTGTAAAACCATTAAGTGTGTTGTATAGTGATGAGCGATTGTTTCAACAGTTACGTTTCGTTTAGTGATATCGGCAATTATCATTACAATACCCGATAGTCGATAACAATTTCACCGATGCCCCTTTAAAGTCTATGGGAGAGGAACAACCTTATTCTTATACCCAAACGGGGGGTGGAGAAGGGGAAAAATTTAACATCCCAACGAAACGGATACGTGCTACATCTTGGGCAAGACAATTAGGCAAAAAGATCACAGAAAAAAAATACAGATTTTATTCCCCACCCCTTTTTTCCTGTCCACAACTGACCTCTCACAATGTTTAAGACTGCCTAAGTCTAAATGAATCGTGTTTTTCCCCTAGGGGGTTCATACCTGCAACCTCTATACTATGCTAAAGATGTTTTAATTGCATGAAAATAAACAAAAGTGATTTTAAAGAAAGCTGCAATCTTCTGGTTTTCACGGCGACAGCCTGCAAGCTGGAGCACCTATATTACAACAGCATGACCCTTAAACCTGCATGACCCACAGATTAAAAAGTGCCAGAAGGCAGTATTATTTGAACCATCATTTTACTTGAACTGGACATTGAAATCCTGTCCGGGAAGCGCATGCCCCTTTAAAACCTGTCAACCCACAGATTAAAAAGTGCCAGGAAAAGGAGTCTTTGAAACCATTTTACTTGAACTGGCATTACTATACCTGTCCGGGCCCACCAGCATGAGCCCCAACCTGCATGACCCCCAATAAAAGTCCCAGAAAAAGGAGTTTTTCAACCACCATTTTAGTTAAAAATGGGACATTGACAAAAGCTGTCCTGGGCAACAGCATGACCCTTAACCTGTCAGACCCACAGATTAAAAATTGCCGGAAGAAAGTAGTATTTGAACAACCATTTTATTGAACGGACATTGATTATCCCTGTCCTGTACCGCGTATACATTAAAACCTTCTGAACCACGAAAAAAGTCCCGGGAAAAAAAATTTTTTTCAACCCATTTATTTGAATGGACATTACTAACCTTACTGTACCGCAGCTTGCCCCTTAAACCTGTCTGACCTACAAAATTAAAAAAAGTGCCGGAAATAGGAGTTTTTGAACCACATTTTTGTTGAACGGACAGTACTATCCTGTCCTGGTTCTGCAGCTGCGGGTTGCATTAACCACTGAAGAAAAATTTGGGGACGCTGTTCGTTACTGAGATTCACAGGGCACCGACCCAGCGATGACAATCCTATGGCCTGCAACCGACGACCCGCTGGCATGGTGTTGTCGCCAGCACGGGAAGGGCACCTTCTCTCGTCCTCTACCTCCATGTCCTACCCCCCTCTTTGCTGCTTACCACCTGCATTTCGCCCCATGTTCAAAAGATAAAAAGTAAAAAGGATGGAAATTTTTTGACAGTCTCTTATTGAAGACCAAATCACACTATTCTTAAATCCCTCAAATTTTCCCAACGTCAACTAGGTTTTAGAAACAGAATGTTTTTTTACGAATACCTGTAAAAATGCGGTCGGGTGGAAGAACCTAAGCCCAAATAAACAGTGTTTTTCCTTCTGTCCCGGAATTTAAAGCCCAGTAGGACTTGAATTGATAGTTTTCAAAAAATATCAAAAAGTGGCTATCTGCACCCAACTGAATTCAAAGAGCGCAATAAAAACTATTCAAAAGTTCAAATGAGAAATTGCGTTTTTTTTTCGCAATGACAAACGAGAACATTACTACAAAATTTGTATACAAATTTAAGTACAAGGTGGCTATTTGAAAAAAAAAAAACTGGGGCCGCACCTGTGCAATAAGCTATTAAAAGTTATACAGAAAGCAAAAAAAATTTTTTTTTCACCGAAATAAAACACCAGCAGTTACTAGAAAATTTCGTTCCAAAATTTAAGTACAAGGGGCTCTTTAAAAAAACTGGGGTGCACCAAAATGAAATCAGCTATTTAAAAATTTTTCGGATAAAAAAAGGGGGTTTTTTCCAAATGAAAACACCAACAGTGACTAAAAATTTTCTGTATCCAAATTTAAGTACAACGTGGCTTTTGAAAAAAATTGGGGTGCACAAAAAAAAAGGGTACAATTTCACCCAGGTGGAGGTTTTGCTGGGCCAAAAAAATGGTTTAAAAAAAAGGCCATTTCAAAAACAGATTTCCCAAAACAGAGTTGGGCAGCAAATTTTTCCCCTCTCCCTTTTTAAAAACCTGCCCGCCGTTGTCTGTTTCGTCCCCAAACCCCACCCCCCCCCCCCCCCCCCCCCCGATGTACAGCGCTAGATCTTTTTTTAAAGTCTCGTCAGCTAAATAAGAAAAATGAAATTCTCTAATCTACCTATATTTAATATTCACAGTAAAAAACATAGTTGTCTGTATGAATAAAAGAAGAACTGTGTCTCTGAGCTGAGCTGTATTTAGAAAGACCTAGCAAGCCTGCTCTTGAGGGGAAATGAAAAAAACAGAACTGAAAAAAACGCTGTTTTTATGCAAAAAACGAGGTATTGATTTTTCCAGCCAATGAAACCATACACTCACTTTTATGAGTCCCACCCAGCTCACCCCCGCTCATGCTCTAAGCCTGATTTGCGGTCCCAAAAGACAGGAAACGCCAAAAATGGCCGGGTAGTTTAAAAATTATGCACAGATTTCTCCCTAAATTTCCGCGTGATCGGAAATTTTCATCAGCCTAAAAAACGTGCCGATTTCAGCTTTGTCGATTATAATTGCTCATCCCCCAGTTTGTACTGTACACCGTGTTCAAACCCCCAAGGGGAAAGTGTCCCTTTGGGGAAAAGACCTGGTAAATGGAGCCTTTTAAATGGAATCTGTGTATATGGTTGCGGTGCCATCTCCTCTCAGCAAGGTGGTCACTGCTGGAGTTTTCACCAGCTGAAGCCTGTTGGCTTTGGCACCTTTTAAGAATGGGCTGATGTTTTCAGACTAAGTAACTAAGATATTTGTACCCGGGCCCGGCTTGGGCTACGGCACAACCATAACAATTATATGCAGTTAAATGTAAAATTGTAATGTATTTTATTCATTATGTTGTTGGCTTGTTCACACGGCTTATTTGCGGGGCCCTAATTACGCCCCCCAATTACGGGGTGGGCGGGGGGGGGAGCGGGGGGCCCCAACCTCGCCCCCCATAGACTATCATTACTGCGGGGCATTTACCCATTAAATGACATGACTTTCCTCCCCCCGTGGTGGATTCGCCAAGCGGGGAAGGAGACTCATCCCTAGTTCTCTAAAAACTGTGGTTACCGTAATGACCCTTTTTGGGGGGGGCGTATTTCCCGCCCTAATTCGCGCCTCCCGGGGCGTAATTACGGACTGAAATACATCCCATTTTAAGCTTGTGAAATTTGCCTTTCTATTAAACAAAAAACTCTACATAGAAAAAGGGCGACATGTTCCAATACAATTCACCATTTTTTTGCTGTTTTTGCACCAAAAAAATGTTGCGCTCATTCTTTATAAAATGAATGTAGTAAACCAAAAATATACTCAGATACAAAAATATTTGAAAGCGCCTAAAGAATGTTATATGGGGTCGGGTCCCATGGTTTGGTCACGAGCTTGCAGTAAAGATATAGTATATCGGTGTTTTGGATTGATTTATTGAGCATCAAATATGCTAGCAATGATACGCTATGCACCTAAATTATGCAATGCGTCTAAATAGGTGCCTCAATTTTACAATGCAAGTTAGACCACATGCCAGATTTTTTGACAGGTTCGTTCATTCAGGCGTACTGTACACTGATTTAATGCACCTTAAAACTAGCGTGGCGGCGCCTCTTTTCTGACATGTCACCCATTGTCATTACTCATAGCAGTCTCTCTCCTCAACAGAGTTCACAATATCATGCACCCTACCTCAGACACACGCACAATCACTAAACATATTCCCAGGCATATATATATATATATATATATATATATATATATATATATATATATATGTATATATACTGTTGCTCCAGATAAGGGCAACCTGAGCAGTCCATTGTGGTATATTCTTTGCATGACTGTGTGAAGTCTTGTTGACCCATTTGTGCAATGTTACTCATTGTGAAGTGTCAACATTTCATCCAGTTCCTGGTCTCCAGTCCTGAATTAGCCATATGACCATATTCTATATATTATAAAGTCCCATAGGTGAAGTGCATAGTTTCTGTTCTTTTTTTCTGTCTATTGAAGCAAACGGACCAGTTCCTTGTGATTAATTGGCTTCTTTTTCTGTCCCTGTTGACAATAATTTAGCGCCTACACTTAGTGATACAATGGATTTTGCTTTCCCCTATATTTCAGTGGATTAATGTCTGTTTTTGGTATCCATAATAACTCAATGATTTAGCTGCCAACCTTTGTGACCCAGGAGCTTGTGAACCATCTCTTGGATTCCATATATTTAAAAAAATATATATATATATATTTTTTATTTGCCAAACCTTGTGGAGATCTGTGATGATCTACTGGTTTAGCAGACATTAGTGGGGACTTAGGGCGACATGTCCCAACACGCCAATGCCAGTCTTTGGCCTATTTTGCGGCAAAACCACTTTTGATGCCATATTTTTGTTGTAAATGAACTGTCGTACACCTAAACTAGATGCATAATACGGCGGGTACGACACTTTGTAATGCGCCTCAATATGGTGCACTGTGCGCCCCTGTCACGCACAACGTCTATTGTCGAGCATTGCATATGTTATGTGCCTCCGTCGGGCAATGCACCTCGATAGGTACATTACATACTGTATGTGCTGCGAGTTGTGCAATGCGCCTTTTTTGACGCGATTCACATTTTTTGGAGCATTAAGTTTTCTATGCAAGGTGTACCTGACGCCAGATATTTGAAAGGATCAGACTTTCTGGCGCACTTTACACTGATTTAATGCGCCTAAAACTGCCATGGAAACACCACTTTTCTGACATGTTGCCCTTAGTAGCTACCCATGGAAATACTGTGATTTATTATTAGATGTTGCTAGGGTGTTAAAAAGATCATGGGTGCAATCTCCAAACCATATGACCCTATACACACAAATATATAATATACATACATATATTGTTATCAAAATATACTACTACAGGAGGAGCAAATTTCACCACAATGTAGTCATTAAATACTGTATTACTTCTATACTATCACCAAACAAAAACATTGTCATAGTACAAAGAACAACATTACCAATAATTATAGAAGGCTGTAATAACACTGCCACATTCTGACCGCTACCATTACTACTACAAAATGCATCAAGGCTTGACAGTATAACCATACTTCAATATTTTGGGACAGAAAGGAGGTGTTATTATCCATAATGCCTTCTTCTACCGTAGTCAGTAAATACTCCTGCCTTTGTGTCACACACAATAAATATGTCTACTTTTTTATCACCTTTATAAGTAATAAGGTCATTCCTCACCCAGAAAATAATAAAACTTATATCTACCTTACCTTGATTCTGTGACGAGTGGAGCGGCTGAGGTTTCTTCTGGACTGTGAAGTCAGCAGACTGGCGGAGGAGGTCCAATGCTGGGACATCATCTAGCCGTCTGGTCCGAGCATCTTGTAAGCTGCTGGCTGAAAGAGACAATGGCAGAGAGCCCCTGGATTCTTAGGGGGCCCTTAGGGTATGAGGCTCAAGCAATTGTCTAGTTTGTCTCCCACTAACAGCCCTACTGATATTGATCACAGAGTCTTAGAGTACTGCTTATATAATGCTATGGAAGGAAGTGATACTCTAATCCAAAACCACTAGCATGATCATCATATCTAAAGTGACTGTCACACCTTCCCCATTATGTAGGACAGGGGTGCACCCATAAATAAGAGGGTCTCTAAGCTGCATGTTCCTACGCTCTCCCCCAATTTCCAACCCAACTGTCTAACTGAGCTGCCAGCCATAGTCCATCCTTCTTTTTATTCCCTACTTCTAACAAAACATTGAGACTGAGAAGAACTCATGTGGGTGCACAGTGCTGGCTCCTGCCACCACGGTGCCTTCATCCTCTCCACAGACAGCAGGTGACATTCCTGTAAGCAGAAGTGGCGAGGGGTCCTGTTTTACTTAGGTAAGGGGGGTGGCAGGCAATATTATAGGCAGGTATGTGGGTCAGCGTTCTCCCTTTTTAATTTTTTTATATTTGTGGCCAAGCGCATAAATATGCAGCTGTTGTCGCATTGAGTCCTGACACTGGAGGAAAGTATCGCAGGGGCCACAACGCCGTTATATATTGTATTTCATTTGCATTATACAATTAAAATATAATACATAAATTCTTCAAAAACTAATCTTCATAGGACTCTGGAGGGAGAGGGTTTCCAGATGCTAGGCCCACAATACCTTAAAGGGGTTTTTCTTACCATGTAATTTCACAGAGCCCCAGACAGCTTTAGAATCGCACATGCTGTTTAGACTGTTGGTGGGTCTATAGCAGTGGTAGATACATCACCTCTGCTGTTCCTAGCTATTCCTATTACATTGACATGAGTGCAAGAGATTTAAATGTAGTACACAAGGCTGAAGTTCTAAAGAGTGTTTATTTAGCTAAATGAGAAGCTAGTCTGTTACTAGAGATAAGACTTTGCAGGAGGTGACTCATCATGGATGGTCTGAGTGAAGGCCGCTTAGAGCAATGAGAGATAATGCAGAGCAAAGAGAGATGGGGCGAGGTGTTCATAACTTGTGTGCTCTAAGAGGAGATAAAATCTTCTTTATCTCCTGACCAAAGAAAAATCAACAAATCAATGTATTTAGAAAAAGTCTTCAATTATCTGTCCCTATATATTAAAAGCTACCAGTAAAGTTAAAAGTAACAATGTTAAAAGAGACTAGTAAACTGGCCAGAAACAATATTGTTAGCAGTCGGTCTACAGTCTTATTCACCACACAGTCTGATTCTTAAAATCTCCTCCTAAAGCTTGCACTAAAATATTAGCAGGGCTTTCCTTCATCCAGAGCAAATATTTATTTTACTGCCCTAATCCTGTATGTAAATGCTTGGCTCAAGACATAGCGACCTGTTGGCTGCACCACTAACACTGAGCACCAGGGCATATGTCCCACCACGTCGTAAAATTATTATCCAGGCCAGAAGTTTTCGAAGCTTCACTTTAACCGAGCTTACTGGTGCATTATTAAAGCCCACTAATGTGACATTTCCCTTGAATCTCTTATTAAACCCTTTCTTGCGTTAATTCTATATCAATGAGTTTGCGTTAATTACAAAGTTGCATACAGCTCCCTAATTATACATGACTAATTGCACTTAAAAGCAATTAGATGCAAAAGCAAACAAAAGGGGGAAAACAATGTGATCAGCTATGCAATGGTGCTCACACAGAGAAAAATATAATGCTGCTAGTAGATGAGTATAAGATTAAACTTTGCTTCAGACTAAATTCATATACTTGTAAACCTGTGAACTGGAAGGTAATGTTACTTACTTATTTGATCAGGACGCCATTGACTTAAAAGTATATATAAATATATGTAGGTTTTTCATTCTGACTTGTTTCTTCTGGATCTTGTGACGACTCACTCTTTGTCGGACGCCATCTTGGACCATCCCGGGGTTGTTTAGCTCTGGGATTGCCACTTTTGGGAAGCGGGCTGGCACTCCAATATATGTCACACTGACATCAGGCTTCTCTTTCTGGCTTCCTGGCTTCAGCAAGCTTTATTTCCTCTTCAGGCAAGGTCAGTACAGATACAACCAAAAACATAAACAAATTTCTCGGTCGTCCAGCCATTAGCTATACATAAAATGAGCCCCTCACTAACTGTGGACTTGGCCTACTGCGGGCGCCACAAACACGTTTACCAGCCTCTGCTGGGTCCGGCTTCCTGAAGGAAGCCACCTGCTTGCTTCAAGTCTGGAGGTAAGAGCCTTCCTCACTAGCTCCACTTGTAGATAGCAGACCACACCCCCTGATTACCCTGAGCAGCAGGCTTTTATAGGCCTCCAGGGCCGTGCCAAAAACCTGTGCTGGAACACGGAGAGTAGACACCCACCCAACACATTGTCTACTCCCAATAAGAGCCGAGCCAGAAATAGCTATAGACGGCTGCCAACCGCGTACTGTGACTGACAGCATAAATGGATGGCTCTTATCCCACCAAGGCCATTTACCCTTGGTGGCGTGTTGCTTTTGGCTCTTCTGTATAGCTCCACTCAGTGGCAGAAACATGCGACTGCCTGCAGTCGCTCTGCCACAATCTACATAAATTACTTAAATTTAGTTAGGATTAGACTGGCCCAGAGAAGTAGCTGTAGATAGGCTGGTGGCCCAGACAGTTTTAAAGGGATGTTAAGGAAGTAATAACTGCTCGTGAGTCGGTCCGGGACCATTAAAAATAGAAAAATAAACCTGTAAACCCTTTTGTTGTTCCAACGCGGCGGCAGACCCTGTGATTCTAGATGATAATGCACTGTTCATTCATCACGTTACCCTTTAGCTATTCACAGGCTGCATCGGTCTCTTGCTGGATATACCACACATGACCACTATAGCCTGTGATTGTTTGCAGGTCATGTGAAAACTGAATGGTGTCATCATCGTCCGGGATCACCTGGATGGCTGAGGAGCTGGAACAACAAGACACTTTACAAAATGATTTTTTTTTTTTTCCTATTTTTAATCATTCCAGACAGACGGACAAGCTGTTACTACTTTCGGAGCACCTCTCTAATGGAAGAAATGAGTTTAAAAGGGTTGTCTCGCTACAAGGATTACTTTTTATGTTAAAGATCTTGCAAAAACAAGTCACTTTGCAATATGTGTCCATTAACAGTGTCCTACCTATTCCTAGATATCCCCTCTTGTATGGGCTGCATCAGCTTCTCAGATCACTATAGCTCTCCTGATAGGCTGCCAGCACTAGTTGCTATAGCTACAGACCTGGCTTCTACTGCAGACTAGTACAAGCCAGTAAACACGCCGCTGAATTTAATGTGAAACCAAGAAAACAGGACTGAGGTGAGATGACTCAATGTAGTGAGACAACCCTTTTAAGAGATAATTTGTTGTGAATTAACAGTTTACTATGTAGTGATAGAGTTGCATAGGGTAGGAAGGAAATGTAGGTTTCATATACAGTACCTGTAAGGGGGTTGAGTGTTTAAGTTGCCTCCAAAATCCTACCTGGATTGCATGACTTCCTATAAATTATAATTGACTGAAGTAAGTGATGACCATTTTTGTATAGTACTGTGGAGTATATCAACAGTTTAAGTTCAATCAGAAATAGATAAAAGGTGCAGTATACTGGTTCTTGCTAATCTGTTACTAGCTGGTCTTGTTCCTCAACTGATGATATCCAACGGCCTCATCCTGTTGGAGCCTTTTGCTTTAAGCAATCACCTGTCGGAAGACATTGTACTTTTGCATTGTGCATTTTTATCATCCTTTACCACCTGATTCATAGTGAATCCTTAACCCTAAGTCTATGTTCACATGGCTTAAAATGGGACGCCCCGCAATTACACCGTGTGGACGGGGGGGAGGAGCGGGGGCGAGAGCGGGGGGCCGGCACCTCGTCGGCCCATAGACTATCATTACTAGCGGCGCGTATACGCCGCTAGAAAATGACCTGTCACTTATCTCCCACCGCGGTGGATTCGCCAAGCAGGGAGAGGAGAAGTAATCCATAGTTCTCTATGAGAACTGTGGATTACCGTAATGACAGGGACGGATTCCAGCCGTAATTCGCGCTGTACGGACTGAAATACGTCCCATTTTAAGCCGTGTGAACATAGCCTAATTCTAAACCAAATCCAATAAAAACCCAGCACATCCACTTGTGCGGTTCTTGATAACATGTGCTGTATATATCTGATAGTTAGCGCTTGTACCTTCTGATCACCATAGGAAACTCTGAAGGTCCCGTCTCCATTTCTATGGAACTTTTCATTGCTATTATCATTTCACAAGGAGGACATATAATGAATAACATCTGATATGTTATGTGTTATTCAGCCCATGAGACAGGTGATTAACTCTAAAGTCAGATCTGAACGGGCTTGTCTTCTTCTGGACTATTACAGTGTGCAAATGAGGGCATACCGGAGGATCCTCTGCTTAATTTTTCCACAATAGAAATCTATCTCCTTTCCACAAGATAGGTGACTGAAGTCGACTGTAGAAAGCCCCCTATAAGGAAGCTGCTAAAGCCAGCTAATTGCAGTGCAATGGTTTTTCTGTTATTAATATTTTATGTCCTAGTAGTTCCATACAATGCCCATTAAACTTACCTGTCTCTTGAAAGATACAGTTGAAACCGGAAGTTTACATCCACTATATAAAAAGACACATCTGCATGTTTTTCTCACTATCTGACATGAAATCAGAATAAACCTTACCCGTTTTAGGTCAATTAGGAACCAAAATTATTTATATTTGCCAAATGCCAGAATAATGAGAGAGAAATTTTTAAGGCATTTTTATTACTTTCTTCAAACTTAAACTCTATGACTTGGGTCAAACATTTTGGATATGCTGCCACAAGCTTCTCACAATAGTTGGTAGGAATTTTGACCCATTCCTCCTGACACAACTGGTGTAACTGAGCCATGTTTGTCAATCGTCATGCTTGCACCTGGCATTTCAGCTTTGCCCATACATTTTCAATATCATTGAGATCAGAGCTTTGTGTTGGCCACTCCAAAACATTGAATTGGTCATCATTAAGCCATTTTGTAACCAGTTTGGCAGTATGCTTTTGGTCATTGTCCATTTGGAAGACCCGTTTCCACCCAAGCTATAATTTGCTGGTTGATGTCATGATATGTTGCTTCACTATTGCCACATAATCTTCTTTCCTCATGATGCCATCTATTTGGTAAATGCACCAGTCCCTCCTGCAGCAATACAACCCCACAACATGATGCTGCCACAGTTGGGATGGTGTTCTTAGGCTTCCAAGCTTCTAACTTTTTCCTCCAAACGTACCAATGGTCATTATGGCCAAACAGTTACAATTTAGTTTTGTCAGACCACAGGACACGTCTCCAAAAACATAGGTCTTTGTTCCTGTGTGCATTTTCAAACATTGATCTGGCTTTTATATGTTTCTTTTGGAGTAATGGCTTCTTTCTAGCAGAGTGACCTTTCAGCTCAAGTTGATACAGTACTTGTTTAACTGTCGATGATGACACAAATTTACCAGCTTCTGACAGCATCTTCACAAGGTCTTTTGCTTTTGTTCTTGGGTTGATATGCACATGTCGGACCAAAGCATGTTCACCTCTGAGAAAGAGAACTTGTCTCCATCTTGAGCAGTTTGATGGCTGGACATCTCCACCTTGTTTGTACTTGCGTATAATTGTTTATACAAAAGAACAAGACATCTTCAGGTATCTAGAAATTGTACCCAAGGATGATCCAGATTGGTGCAAGTCCACAATTCTCCTCCTGATATCTTGGATGATTTCTCTAGACTTTCCCATGATGTTACACACATAAGCAGTGTGTTTATGGTGTGTTTTAAAATACACATCCACAGGTGTCTCTCTAATTAACTCAGATGTGGCCAATAAATCAGAACCTTCCAAAGACAGGGCATCATCATATGGGCTGTCCCACATTCTTTAAAAGCATAGTAAATGCCTTAAAAATTCTCTCTCTCATTATTCTGGTATTTGGCAACTATAAATAATTCTGGTAATCCTAATTAACCTAAAATCCTTACTATTGGATAAATGTTCCTTTAACCACCCAATTTTTCTCACATATTTCTTGTGAATGTACCTTTAATCTACAATCGGAACACTATCAAGACTTCATAGCATCAATCCTGCAAATTAATATTGACAAGATAAAATGATTCTCAAAATCACCTGCTTTAGCTGGGATTATTCTTCTTGGCATCGCTTCAAGAACTCAAGCATCATTTGGATCAGTTTCATGGAAGCTGACAAGTGCTGAAGTTCTGAAATTTCATAAATGCAAGCACTGACACAAACACTACAAGACATTTCTTATTATATTACACATTGGACACCTGTAATGTTAGATGCCAAGGATGTTACTATCTGTACAGATGATGACCCTTTATACCTCGTGAACATTATATCTGCATTTTCTACCTGCCAAAAATGATGCATCAGAGCCGAAGAAAGGGGCTGCAGTAATGGTGCTCTCTGCTGTCTCAAAGAAGCAGCACAACCTCATAAAGGAGTCTCAGGAACAGAAGAGACAATCACCATCTGGTCAATTTCCAGAAAGTAATGAAACATAACCATATGGTGATTACTTTGTTGATATTTACCAACTTGTTGTCCTGGATCTTGTTTTTATATGCACAACATAAATGCATAAAAGGACCAAATGAGGAATTAACAAAAATAAGTATTTGAAGAAATAGTCCTCTTTACGTCAATTGTATAGGATGGTATAAATTCTCACTTTAGCTGTTCACAAGACCGTACCTCAAAACATAGGAAACTGGAAAATATTTAAAGGGGTTCTCCGGGACACGTTTTATTTGTTAAAGAACTCACAAATGTATTATATTAAACTTTGTAATACATACATATTAAAAATAATTTACCTGCACTGTTCATTCATCACGTTACCCTTTAGCTATTCACAGGCTGCATCGGTCTCTTGCTGGATATACCACACATGACCACATACCTGTAAATTGTTTGCAGTCATGTGAAAAACGAATGGTGTCATCATCCACCGGGTCACCTGTGATGCTGAGGAGCTGGAACAACAAGACACTTTACAAAATGATTTTTTTTTTTTCCTATTTTAATCATTCCATACAGACGGACAAGCTTTACACTTTCGGAGCACCTCTCTAATAGGAAGAAATGATTTAAAAGGGTTGTCTCGCTAACGATTACTTTTTATGTTAAAGAACTGAAACAAACAAGTCACTTTGCAATATGTGTCCATTAACATACATATTAAAAATAATTTACCTGTCCTGCTGTGCAAAACCAGGCAAAGAGCCCTGTCCTCCCTTACCCCCCAACCTCCTGCAAACCATGTGATGTTCATTAATCATTAATTTTTGCTGCTGCCTCAATGAAAGTTGTGTCATCACTCATTGGGTGTGCTGAGGTCAGGCTCAGCTCAGGAACACTCCCTTATAATGGGCGGGACCTGAACAGAAAACAAGCTGTCCACACAATAGTGAGGGCATTTACACCTGCCAGCCTTTAGTTTGAAAGTGAAGTGAAACTGGCAGGAGTAATTACAGTGAAAGTGGAACTGTTTATCTTTGAGTTCTGCTGACAGGCAGCAGTACAAAGCTGGGGGGTTGTGTTGAATTCTGACAGCTCTTTAAAGGGGTTGTCTCACTACAAGGATTGCTTTTTATGTTTAAAGATCTTGCAAAAACAATTCACTTATCAATATGTGTCCATTAACAGTGTCCTACCTATTTTGAGATCTCCTCTTGTATGGTCTGCATCAGCTCCTCAGGTCGCTATAGCTACAGACCTGTTTGATCTCCCTTGATAGGCAGCCAGCACTTGTTACTATAGCTTCAGACCTGTCTTCTACTACTCGCTCGTAACCTGAGATAGCATAGTGGTTAAGGTGGTTGTTTGCAATGGATAAGTTCTAGTCTTTACACCTGTGTCATGAGTTCAAAACCCCAAAGCGGCTATTGTCATTTGGTGGTAGCCTGGCTTCTACTGCAGCCTAGTAGAAGCCAGTAAACACGCCCTTGAATTCAAAATGTTAACAGGACTGAGTTAAGATGAATCAATGTAGTGAGACAACCCCTTTAAGCTGTTTACATAGTGACTCATGAGTCCAAGCACAAAGGTGCAGTCATGATAATGATGATTGCAAGTACAGAGCTGGAGGGGATTACACACTAATGTCAGCAAGTAGACTCTAGCAGTAACTGTGGAAGGAAGTCCTAGATTACAACTGCAATGAATTCTGGGAGTTGTAGGAAAGATGCTGGAGAATTACTGACACTACCAGAAGCAGGAGGTTTCACTGCAAAAATTGGATCTCATGATAGATGAATAAGAAGGCAAAATAAAAAAAGAAACATATGAAGGTATTGGAATATCTTTACTTTTCCATATAAATGTTGTTTATAGTGTTCTTTACACCCCCGTATAACCCCTTTAACAATTCCGTGCTAAAGTTAATTAAAACATTCTCAAATGTCTTCAACTATCTCCCTGTGATGTTTTTGATTAATTGTGCTTTTCCTGTGCTGTATGTGGCGTCCTTATCTGCGGAATTTCTTGTTATAAAGCCGATTCCCTCTGTCCTGTAAGAGCATATTCACACTACTTGTTTGGACACAGAATCCAATGCAGATTTAGCGCTAAATCCAAATCTGATTCTGCATCCAAATCCGATCACAATCTTCTTCCCATTCACTGCAATGGGAACTCGGCAAGTCTGTGTAGACGACATGGAAATTCCCAAAGTGAATACAAAATCGCCATGGCAAAAAAAAAAGTGACGTGTTAGAGCTAGAGATGGGCGAATTGTTTCTAACGAAGTGGAATTCGTTTAGAATTTCAGGAAAACTTCGGTTCTGAACGAAGTCGATGTTTGGGGTACTTCGCGTGAACGAAGTGTGCTTTTGATTGATAAAATGGCTGCGAGCACATGGCGTTACATGGGGCAAAGCACTCTGGGAGAAAGAATGGCATAGCCTACATGACATGTGCAGAAATGAAGCCAATCAGAGACCGGCGGGATTCTGTGACGTCACCGCAGTATATAAGTCTGGGCGCGACGCTGGGAGCTCATACCGCTCTCACTGTATTGATTAGGGAAGGTGCTGCCGCGGTTGATTGTGATAGCTCTTACTGAAGAACTGATTTTTATACAGCGATTTTTGTGGGTGTCTCAGCTTGTCTCAGAGACTGCTTCTCTTAATGTTCTATTTCTGATTTTGTGGGATATTGGATCTGAAGTCCAGGGGTGTGTCACTGTAGCTGCATATACATTTTAATGCTATCTGCTCACAGCACATTGAATATCCAAAGGGGGGATCAAAGCCATTCCTGTTGTATTCTTTTTAAAAAAACACTTTTTTACAATACAAATACCATTCTTTTTTGGCTGCTCAATTCTTTTTCGCAATTACATCCAGGGGGTTTAATTTAAACGTTGTTTTTTTGCTGTGGTGACTCCAAAAACCCTTTTTCACCGGGAAAAAAAAAAAATTTTTTTTTTCCCGTAGCCTAATTCACAAGGAGGTTTTTACAATTTTTTCCTGGGTTTTGTAGCGTAAAACACCAATTGTAACAGCTACCAAAATAGATTTGTGGCTGCTCAATTCTTTTTCGCAATTTACACCAGGGGGTTAATTAACGTTTTTTCGCTGCGGGTGACCCAAAAAACCCCTTTTTCACCGCCAAAAATTTCAATTTTTTTGTACCATAAATTCACAAGCGAAGGTTAATTAAAATTTTTTTTCTCTTGTTTGTAGCGAGAAAACCCAATTGTAACACCTACAAACTCGTAGTTTGTGGTTCTCAATTGTTTTGCCGCAATTTACATCCGGGTAATTAAGCATTGTTCAAACAGTTTACCATAAAAAAAACTTTGTTTTTCACCGCCAAGAAGAAATTCGACATAGTTCACATCCGAAGGCAAAATTACCCTGTTTGTGTTTTTATATTCAGTAAAATACACAGAGTTTTTAAAGGGCACATACAAGCAATTTCTCCTGCCCATTTTGGAGCCAAAATTTAACCCCAATTACCCAAGCTTCTTAGGGGGTTCATTCGGGTCAAATAGGGGGTGTGTATTTATCATATACAGATATTTTCACAAACATGTCTGTACTTTTTTGAACAAATAGTAGTCAACAAAGGGGGCGGCTCTTCACCTGCAGTGGCAGAGGACAAAAAAACCAGCCCGGGTCGCAGCACAGCAAGGGACGCGCAGGGGGGGGCACTCGGTGAGGCCAAAACTGCCGCTGCATCAGCGGCCGGTGTGTTTTCACCCAACCCAATGTTTCTTGTTTGGTTGACTAGGTCATCCACCCTCCCCAAAACATCTGACAACCCAGCCAAGATCGTGGGGAACCCCCAACACAACCCTTATTTTACATGGCCGGGGGCGGGGCATGGCCCCACTGCCCAAAGCCTCTTCCCATCCGGGTTTCCCTCAGCCAGGAAACTACTAGTGGTCGGCTCGCGCCACTAATAGCGAGGATGAACAATTTGAGGAGGGCGCACACTACTTGGGCAGCGAAAAATGGGCCAATATCCCCCTGCTTCTTCAGTGGGGCGGCAAATATAGATGTTGAAAATGGCATGGGGTTCATGTTTGGGGGTCAGCCTCTGAAAAGCCAAGACCGGGAAATGAACAGCTTACGATAAAACACAAATAAAAATGGAAGAGGACCGGGGCCATTGGGACCCGGGGTTGAGGCAAGGGGCTTCATCATCGTCAGGAGAAAGGGCCAGCTTGCGCGCGGGCAGCGGCCAGCCAGCAATGGGTCGGTGGCCGTGAGTCACAGGATAGCACAGTGAGGTCGGGAGCCAAGCAGCCAGGGGGTTTAAAAAACTCCTTCGCAGCCCAAAGAAAGTACAGCACGGGGGCTCAGCGAGCAGCGGGGGCAGTAGCCCATAAATCGGAGTTTGGCGTAAAATCCATACCGGCGGTGTGGCATTCATTGCTAAACACCGGGACCGAATTGGGTATATGTAGAATCTGTGGGCAGAAAGTGAAGGTGGCCGGGACTAACGTTGGGCCCCAAAGGCCCTCGCAACACATGCACGCACCATCCATGGCCGGGGAGAAACTTGGCCAATGTGGGGCCCCCTTCCTGCCGCGCAGCAACAGCAGCAGCACTCCCAGTGCTCCATGCCATTGCAGCCAGTCGGGGCTCCACCACCCCCGCAGAAGGGGAGCTGTTTCTCTTTGACATCATCTCCCGGTCCAGATGCTCCTGCTCCTCGCTACTCATGGCGCCAGCATTCGTTCAGCGAGGCGATTGCAAAGAGACAACAGTATGCGTCCAACCATCCTAAGGTGCAGAAGCTGACCGTACTCCTGTCCAAGTTGTTGGTGCTGCAGTCCCTCCCTTTCCAAAGGGTGGACTCTGCACCTTTCAGAGAACTAATGGCTTGTGCCGAGCCGAGATGGTGAGTTCCAAGCCGTAATTTCTTTTCCAAAAAGGCAGTACCAGCACTTCATAAATATGTCGAACATTAGGTGGGCCAGTCCTTGAGCTTATCGTTTGTTCCTAGGTGCACGGCAGCGCGGACGTCTGGAGCTGAACTACGGTCAGGGCCAGTATATGTCCTTTATGGCCCACTGGTGAATGTGCTTCCGGCCAAGGCACACCAACAACTTGGACAGGAGACGCCGCTTTCCCTCCTCCACGTTGTCAAACTGCGCTCCTGCGCCAATGTCCGCCTCCTCCTCCTCCACCACCACCACCATCTCACCTCCACAAGTACTGCTCCATCATACCACATGGTAGGGCACAGCGGTGTCACGCAGTTCTACACCTGGCTTGCCTCGTGAACGAAGTCACACAGGGAGAAACTGCTCCGCTCATGCAGCAAGAAATCGATGTGGGCTTTCTCCCGCGCCAACTGCAATTCGAAACCATGGTGACGGACAATGGGAGGAACATGGTGTCCGCGCTGCACCGAGGAGGATGGTCCATGCGCCCTGCATGGCGCGTGTGTTCAATCTGGTTGTGAAAAGGTTCCTGAAGTCTTCCACCGATCTTCAGAACATTCTGAAAATGCCAGGAAACTGTGCATGCACTTCATCCATTCCTACAAAGCCAGGCACACCCTTCTCGAGTTGCAGCGGCAGAACAGCCTCCCCCAACACACTCTGATATGCAATGTTTCCAACCGTTGGAATACCAGCCTGCACATGTTGGACCGACTGTATGAACAGAGAAAGGCCATTAACGATTTTTTGATTATCCAGGCGGACAGGAGTACTCCCCTGTGTAACTTTGATGTCAGCAAATGGCAGCTCATGCGTGAAACCTGCCGTTTGTTGAGGCCATTCGAGGAGGCCACATTATTTTTTCAGTCTCCAGGACTACGGGATGAATAACGTCATTCCACTGCTTCATGTCCTGGAACAGATGCTGAAAAATCTGTCTGGGCAGGGGACTGGAGACGTGCGACTACATCTCGCGGCCACATGAGTCCGCTGGGGACTGAAATAGAGGAGGAGGACATTGGAGCAGAAGCATTGTCTGGTGAAATGAGTGGATTTTCTACCCAGGTGACAAGAGACAAGAGAGCAGGAGCAGCTGGAGGAGGTAGATGGAGATGAGGAAGACGAGGCAGATGACCCGCAAGCACCGTGGCAGTATACAGTGGAGATGGAGGCAGGGAGCCCCTCGGAGTCACTTGTGCAGATGGCCCGCAGCATGCTGATTTGCCTGGCTAGTGACAGCCGAATAGTCAGCATCCGGCACAGGGATGACTTCTGGCTCTCCACCCTATTGGACCCTCGCTACCGGTCCAAAATGGGAGCCTTTTTCCCAGCTATTGAGAGGGAGGACAAACTCAAATACTATAGGGAAATCCTCCGTAGTCAGTTGGCCGCTGCCTATGTGCGGCATCGTCCCTCCTCTGACAGTTCTGACCGGGGGTTCCTTCAGCGCTCACGTACTACTGCCGCGCTGCTGGGGGAGGGTGGGGAGGTCGGAGCAGTACCAGCTCCATCAGCAGCAACCTAAGTCTGGAGTCACTGATGAGCAGCTTCCTTCACCCGCCTAGTGAGGAGGGCAGTCGTCAGCAGCAGCAGCAGGACCTGGAGCAGACCCTGAACCAACAGGTGTGGCCTACTTGGACAGCACTCTGCCACCCCAGTTAGAAGATCCGCTGGACTACTGGGCAGCCAAACTGGATGTGTGGCCGCAACTTGCCGAGTTTGCAGTGGAGAAGCTGTCCTGCCCGGCCAGTAGTGTGGCATCAGAGCGGGTGTTCAGTGCGGCCGGGGCCATCGTTACCCCAAGGAGAACCCGCTTGTCCACGGGAAATGTGGAACGACTGACCTTTGTCGAATGAATCAGGCGTGGATCGGCCAGGATTTCCACACACCAATGCCTTAGGCGTCAGTCTGGGTTCAAACTACCTGCCTCAGCCACTAATCTGATGCCGCCACCCGCCTGATGCCACACATCTGCTGACAGTTTCTCCATCTGCCACCAACCATCTTTACCAGGGACTGGTATTGCCACCCACCTCAACACTCTGTCATTGTGCCACTGCCTGACCTCATGCTGCTGTGGCTGCCGCCGTCACCTCCACACTCTGTCACTAATGTTGCCACCTGAGCTCTCAGCTTGTTTTTTTCCAGCTTTCGCTGGCATGACTTTATCAGGCTACATTCCCGCTTGAGTTTTTTGGTCAGTTTTGCCCTCTTAAGTGCCCAGGGAATTTTATAGTGAAGCGATTCTAAGAGCGGCGGCAGTCATGTGCGTGTCATACTAAAACACAACATTGTATGAAGACCAAACCAAGCTCCCTCTGCATATTTAAGCATGGCACAACATTCTACAGCACCCTGCAGGCTCTGTGCAGCCTGGAAATAGCTGTTTTTTAACGTGATTCGTCCCGAAGTAATTCGGAACGAAGTTATTTTTTTGCCGAGAAATTTGGCAATGTGAACGAACCGAATTTCGGGAAATTCGCCCATCTCTAGTTATAGCATAACATGGAATCTGCTTGGAATACATGTCAGACAGTTCAGATGTGTATAAGCCCCATCACAACAAGGCTAATTTGCCTCAGAACAAGCTGCAAAATCCACTGCTACATATTACATTTCACATCTAAAATTTGTATAGAAAGTGCAGATTTTAGATGCAGAATCAGTTATGATTTCACATGAGATTGTGCACCTCAGAAAAATTGGTTGAGTAAATACTAGTGCATCTCAAAAAATTTTAATATCATTGAAAATTAAAGGGGTTCTCCAGGATCTTTTTATTTGTTATATGGCTCACAAACGTATTATATTAAATCTTGTAATTCATACTGTAATGAGTCTATATACAATATATGGGTTTCTCTATTTGAATTAAATTATTGATATCAATTATCTTTTCAGTGATATTCTAATTTTTTTAGATGCACTAGTATGTCCTAAGTGCTTTCCCCATGTTTAATATCTCAAATTGAAAACCTTGGAAATCAGGACTAAAAGAGATGTGGCTTTAGAGGCTAGCCTGAAAAAACCAAACCCCTTTGATCACCTAATCTCTTGGGCTTGGATCAGAGCTATTTCCTTTGTGTCCAGGCATAAAGAACCACTGAGCTTCCTGTCAACAAACATTACAAGTAAATCACAAAAGTATATAACTTAGAAAATGTCCATAATATAGATTTTCTTAACCTCTGAGTGATATAGAGCCATGATGCAGGATCCATAGATTAAAATCAGTACTCTGTTATGCCTCCAGAGCCATCATACTACAGAACTATTTGTCCCTTGAATAATTGTTTCTAGGGGGGAAATATCTAACATATAGATCTGCATGGGCCACCCTGTATTGGCAGGGCTAAAGATTCCTGATCTGTGTACAAGGCAATAAAGGAAACCCGTGACTAGATTTTCAGCCACTAAACCATAAACAATTCTTTACATTGCTGTAAAATAGCCTTGTCCATATGCTTCTGTCAAAAGTGTCCGCAATAGCATTATGTATAAAACATACATGCCAACTCTCCCGTTTTTGGCGGGGGGGTCCCGCTATTTGAGGTCCCCCCCCTTGCCCTCCCGGGAGATATGGCCTTCCTCCCGCCGCCAGCAGGGCTTCTGTAAATGGCCGCGGCACAGAGTAGCGCTGGTGTGCTAATCTGGCGCCGCCGGTCCGTTCCCACAGGCGGGTGAAGCGGCCGCAGCGCCCACTTCACCCGCCCGGAGTCTCGCTGTGCAGGGAGGAGGCAGGAGGGATCGCTCCCTCCTCCCTCCTCCCCCTGTATGTATCCGGCCGGTGTGCGCCATACATACAGGTCAGCAGCGCAGGGGAAGTGACGCGCGGCTGCACTCACTCCCCTGCGTCGCTGAGGAGATCGGAGGTGTCCAGAGCTGCAGGAGCCTGGTCAGGTAAGTGGATTTTATTATTTTATTTTTATTAACTATAAGGGGGGCTCTACCTGGCTACAAAGGGGGGGAGGGGGGCTCTACCTGGTTTACAAAGGGGGCTCTACCTGGCTAATAAAGGGGGCAATACCTGACTACTAAAGGGGCAATACCTGGCTACAACAAGGGGGCAATACCTGGCTACTAAAGGGGGCAATACCTGGCTAATAAAGGGGGCAATACCTGTCTACAAAGGGGGCAAAAGCTGGCTAATAAAGGGGGCAATACCTGGCTAATAAAGGGGACATACCCATCTTTTTGCTGTGCCACGCCCCTTCAAAAAGCCACACCCACTCCACCTAACTGCATAACGGCTTTGGAAGAAAGCCAGGTAGTTGCCCTTATAGCCAGGTAGTAGCCCCCCATACTCAATCTCCTGCTTTTCCACTTTCAAAAGTTGGCAACTATGGTATAAAAAGAACTGATAAAAGGGTTTGTGGTTTATGTTAGGTACCCAAGAAGAGTCATGTGGGTGGAGGAGTCATGCAGTCCTAGCTTGACTGACGTCTGACAGGCCGAGATACTAGCACATCATTTCAATTTCACTCCGGTGGTAATCAGCACGTGCACAATGTTTTGCCAGTATGACAGCAGTGAAAACACCAAACCATTGGGCAATAGATCCTGTAATAATGACTCCCAGGAGTTTGATGAGACAATCCCATTAAAGGGGTTTTACTACTTTGCTCGTAGCTCACTACCAGCCGACCTCAGAAAATAGGGAGATGGCTATATTTAGCATTTCCGGGCCTTTTCGTGGCATTCCACCATAAGCTAATGTGTGTGAAATATATTTGGACTCCCAAACATGATGGAGGATTTGTACAAGAACAACCATCTCCATATTCAATGAAGCTGACATGTAGCAATCTACTAGTGTATCCCAAAAAATGAGAATATCACTGAAAAGATAATTGATATCAATAATTTAAGTCAAATAGAGAAACCCAAAAATGATAAACTCTTTTACAGTATGAATGGCAAGGTTTAATAGATTTGTGGGCCCTATAACAAATAAAAAGATCCTGGAGAACCCCTTTAATTTTCAATGATATTCTATTTTTTTTTAGATGCACTAGTATGTGCAAAGTAGCAAAACTTCTTTAAGAAAATAGTAGCATGTACTGTAATAAAAAAAACAAGACTCGGGGCGTGCCTGGACCGCATGGGGAGGACGCATAGTCCTGAGAGCCCGTGGAGGATTTTTAAAAACCGGCACAACTAAAACCTACTCTGCGACTTCAAAACCGTTAAGAAGAGAGGGAAGTCACAGTGATCTACCTGAGCCTTTGGTCGGTCTGCATAACGCACAACGACGCGATCCCGGAACCCAGGCCCGGGCCTTCACGGCGGGAGCCGTGCAGAAAAAGCCGCTACCACCCGGGACAGAAAATAGAAGCCGGCGAGGGACACAGACGGAGACAGAGCAGTCAAAACGCATACGGAGATGGAGACTGCGATCCGGGGTTTCCACACCCAGGGAACCCTTCGCGCGCCCCCGGGTAACTTGTGAGTACAAGCCCCTGCTCCCCACCCAAGCCCCAACTTGCAAGGCGCCATTTCACACCAGCAGTTTGCATGTCCCTGCTGCTTCTAGGAAACAAATAACCCGAACACGCTCCTTCAGAGCACAAATCCTAGCTCCCCTTCCCCCTACCTGCAGAGAGACTTCCCCAACACAATTCTGATACGTATCAGACCAGACACTTTCTCCCTACGGGTGCCATTTTGACAAAAGTCTTCTATTACTAAACTGTGTCAAAAGAAACTCCTGCTTACTCCAACACAGAAAATTCACCTGTCCCTGGAAACTTCACTTCTGTGAATCTTAGAGTCTTCTTCCCCAACGTACACTTTTTAATCATTCCCCTGCGGGATTTTAGATTCTGCTGTTTTCACACCCGAAGACAGTGGGGTCCACACTAATCCTTACTTTTAATGGTTCTGAGGTGATATACGGGCTGAATAACAAAATTTATTAAACCTCCGATCTGATAAACCCCTCTGGGGGTTAGACCTTTGGCTACCCCTCCGGAACGACAAACGCTGTCACACCTGGTATTGGGCCATACTTACTGATAAGAAACAGCTTCTCCCCTTGCAAAGGTATCCAAAATAATAATATTTCTGCGCTGATTATAAGAAGTGTCGCCCACATAACCTTTAAAAGACGCTCCCCCTGACCACAACAAGTGCCACATTGTGAACTGATACTTACCTAAAATTTGATAAACTCCACTATCTTCATAAAAGGGTGGGCGGAAAGAAAAAAAAAAGGGTATTACATACCCATACCCAACAAAGACAAACTTCTCCCAAGAGGCTGACCCTTGGATTCCTTAAGATCCTCTTAAAACCCCCCAACGACGACGAAGATTTTTTACCCAAATTAGAAACCTCGCCGCCCGTGACCAAAGCTAATTTCCCCCCTGCTACTACTGAGATCAAAGCAAACATCGCATATTTCCTTGATCTGTATACTGTAGACAACGATATACACATCCTTAAAAGCCTCAACTCCCACAAACCTCAGACCCAACTAAAATGGGAGGAACCTCTAAACGTAACAAACCACAAAAACCAACAAAACTCACAGAGTTTTTCCAGAACTCCCCATCCGATTTGCATCAGAAAGTCGACAGATCCCAGCGATCCCCGATCTCCTCGACCCCCTCTCGACCGGAGTCGATTGACATGGAATCACAAAATTCCTTCAACAACTCGTCTTCTGCGGAGGCTACACTGCACGCCCTATTCGCTTCTTTAGGGAAATCTCCATCAGATTTCAAACACATGATGGGAGACCTGAAAAGGATATACACTCCCTATTCTAGGGCAGAGCTTCGAATCAAAACTTGGAGAGTTTGTGGCCTTTTCAAAATTGTTTCATAGATGCAAACTCCAATGGAAGGAAGAGTACAAAAATTAAAAAGCAAAAGTGATGGACTTAGAAAATCGTTCCAGACAAACAACGTAACGCATAGAAATGTTCCCTGAACGATTGGATTGACCCAACCCCTACCATACCTAACAGATTTAATGGTTGTCCTTCCTGAAGCTTCGTTTTAGACTCACATAGACAGGATACTCAGACTTACCGAAAAAAAAAAACCCCTTTCCCAAACATCAGTTCCCAGAGATATAATCGCGAAGTTTTCACTTTTCTTTATAAGATAATTTTTTACGACCTGAGAAAGACACATCTCTACCGGACAGATTTTACCAACTTATTTATTTTCCGGATCTGTCGCGGGCCCCAAAGCCCGCAGAAAAGAATTCTTGCCCTTATCAAATGCTTGCGAGATAACAACATAACTTAAACTGGGGATTTCCCAGTTAAATTGTATTTCTAGAGCAATACCTTCTATGTTACTCCCCCACGGAGGCCAGAGACCTCCTTGTGTCCTGGGATCTACTCACCACACCTCCGGCCTCTCCGAGGAAAAGAACAAGAAACAAACCAGAACTCATATCTCCACTATGGTCGGAGAAGCAGACCCGTCGCCATCCTCCTCTCAACTCCACGTGAACTGCTAGAATTATCTCCCACAGCTAAGATCCTCCTGGACCTCTCTAAGGACCCCCAGTCGAACAACTCAAACCAAAAGTTGTCCTTTCTCCTGTGGGTTCTTGGTGGACTTCACCCCTCTACAATCCGCTCAAGGGAAACTGCCCAAAGGCCATAGGCTTTCTTCAAGTTAGACCTTCTGTTCCAGGTTAACTATGAGTTACTTACAGCTTTCTCTCTGTTGTTGTTCTACCAGTTTTGAGCCTTCTAGAAATGCAGGTGCGGTAACATGTCTCTGTCGATATACTCACTCTCACTCAACTACATTACTTTACCTAAAGTTACCTTGGTATCAAGATGGGTATTAAATTTTTATCAATGAATGTGAACGGCTTGAATTCACCGCATAAGAGATCATTGGCTTGGAATGAAATTTTACGCTCTAAAGCCGATGTAGTCTGCTTACAAGAGACCCATCTTACTGCGGTGGACTCGGACCGACTAAAACATAAAAAATTCCCTATAAGATTTTACTCTTCCCTAGATGTGAAAAAAGCCGGAGTAGCGGTATTCATAAAAGACTCTATAGCTTTCAACTTACTAGAATTAGTTACTGACCCCAAAGGTCGTTATATCATATTGAAATGTACCTTAAATTCTCTCACTTACACCATCCTTTCACTGTACGCTCCCAATGTACGCCAAAAATCTTTTGTTACTAAAACAATCAAAAAAGCCAAAAAACTTGCACACACTGGCCTGATAATCTGCGGGGACTTTAATATGGTCATTAACAAAGCCCGGGACAAATCCACTGGTGGATCCAGAGATTCCATTGAGCTCAGAGATTTTTTGCTAGAGGAAAATCTACATGATCACTGGAGATACACACATCCAAATGAAAAAGATTACACTTTTTATTCGGCGGTTAAGCAGTCTTACTCCAGAATAGACTATTTCCTAGTAGATAAAATAGCACTAAGCAACGTCATATCCTCGGAGATAGGAATCAGAACCTGGTCGGATCACGCTCCAACCTTTCTGACGATACAAGATAGATACGCTCCCCCTTTGTTGTTGTCTTGGCGCGTGAATCACTTTCTTTTGAAGTCTCCAGAGAACGTTAAGACCATTTCCGAAGCACTTAAAGAACTTTTTGACATCAATGCCCCCACTGCCCCTTCACCGACTACTCTGTGGTGCACACACAAGGCTCACATTAGAGGCATACTGATTGCCATGGCAGCTAGGGATAAACGTAAGAGGGAAAAAGAGATTAATGATTTATTGGGGAATATTACTGAATTAGAAACCAAACTCAAAATATCCCCCGCCAAATTGATTGAAGATAAACTCAGGGATCTTAGACTTCAACTACAAAAGGCCAATATGAGAAACTACGAACATTACATTGCAAAATGCAAATGGAACTTTTACCTCAGTGGCGACCGACCAGGGAAATTGTTGGCTAAACGGGTGAAACTTACTCAAGCCAGGTCTAAAATTGAACATATCACAACTCCGGACAAAAAAAAAATACACGATCCCCAGCAAATAGCTAACTCGTTTGCAGAGTACTATAGCTCCCTTTATAACATTGGAAAGGAAGGCAATACCCCCCCAGTTGTACCCTCAGAAGCCTCAGAATTCCTATCTCGGGTTAACCTACCTACCCTTACAGAGGAACAGAAATGTTATCTAAATACCCCCATAACTAACCAAGAAGTAGATCAGGTCGTCAATCAATCTAAACTTAATAAATCCCCAGGGCCCGACGGCTTTACCAATGAGTACTATAAACTCTTTTCTCAAGTATTAAACCCATACCTCTTAAACACTTTTAAGTACATAACCACTATGGGTACTCTCCCCGCAGAAATGTTAAATGCCACGATTACCACTATACCCAAGCCCGGAAAGGAACCGGATCAAGTCACTAATTACAGACCCATCTCCCTATTAAATTGTGACATCAAACTATTTGCTAAAATTATAGCCAACAGACTGCAATCAATCTTACCTTCCCTAGTTAATATGGACCAGGTAGGCTTTGTCCAGGGGAGACAAACAAGAGACGGGATTAGAAGGGTTATTAACTTACTGCACCTAGCTAGCAAAGAACGTACCTCGATGTCTATTCTCTCATTAGATGGCGAAAAAGCCTTCGATAGGATTAACTGGGTATACCTTCATGAAGTCTTATTAAAGTTTGGTTTTAACGGTAATTTTTTACAAGCCATTATGTCTCTATACACCTCCCCCTCAGCAAAAGTGCTTGCCTCAGGCTTCCTCTCTAACTCTTTTTCCATATCCAATGGTACTCGTCAGGGATGCCCCCTGTCACCATTAATCTATGACCTGTGCGTAGAGCCCTTAGCACAATTAATTAGAGCATCACCCCTAATTTCCGGGATTCGATCCTTTAATACTGAACATAAAGTCAGCTTATATGCGGACGACATCTTAATTTTATGCACAAATCCTCTGACCTCTATTCCGGCATTGTTAGACCTCCTTTATCAATACTCACAAATATCATACTACAAACTAAATACTCATAAATCGACTTTGTTAGCAGTAAATTGCCCAAGGGAAATCTCAGATCAACTAAAAAAATTTAACTTCCTATGGTCGGATACGTATATCACCTATCTGGGAATAAAGCTATTCCCTAACCTCCAACAAACTATAGTCACTAATCTGAAACATTTAATCTCCTCTATATCACTAGAAATACACAGATTACAACAACTACCCCTGTCCTGGATAGCAAGAATAAATCTTACAAAGATGTTACTGCTACCCAGATTCTTATATGTCGCTCGTTCTTTACCTTTCCTTTTTCCTGCAAACCTTCTAAATGATCTACAATCCAAATTCATACGATTTATTTGGGGAGCTAAAAAACCTCGATTTAAAAGGGAATACCTATATAGACACAATAAAAAAGGAGGACTATCGGTTCCACATCTGGTGCATTATAATATTGCAGCAATCCTAGAACCCATTTTCTTTTTTTGGAATGAACCGAAGGCCCACCATTGGACCATTATAGAAAGACAACTTGTAGATCCACTCAGGATTAAAGATATCCTAATAGCCGCCTTGCTAGGACATAGATTACCTAACTGGAGCTACCCTACCTTACAACACATAGCAATGGTTTGGTCCAAACATATTGTTCCAAATATGAGAGTTTGGATAGACCGTTCCTCTTGCCCATTACAAATTCTGTATTCTGGTGCCCCACACCTCTCAATCTCGAGTTGGTTAGAAAGTGGGGTCGAAAACATAGGTCAACTATTTGAAGGTGATACCTTTAAATCCTTTGCCAACCTTAGGCTGGAGTATAACCTTTCCCAAGCCCAATTTCTAAGCTACTTACAGATTAGGAGTATAGTACAAAAGATACATTGGCCACCTCGCCCATTAACAGTTACTCCTTTCCACAATTTCCTAACATGCAAAAAAGGTTTTGAGAAGGGGCTTTCTGCTGCCTATGCCACGATTTCAAATGAAAACTTACAAACTAAACCTGACTATGCTACCAAGTGGGAAAAAGAATTGAAATGTACTTTTTCAATTGATACTTGGGTCGAGGCATCTCGGGTCCCGCTTCTTTTCTCTCGTTGTGTCAATCATGTGGAATTATCTAGAAAAATACATTTAAGGTGGTATCTCACTCCTAATAGACTTGCGCATATATCTACTAATCACTCTAAGTTCTGTTGGAGGAATTGTGGAAGGGTTGGCTCCCTATCACACATGTGGTGGGAGTGTCCGATTGCTAGGACCTTTTGGCGGAAGGTGGAAAACCTTCTATCGGAAGTTCTTGGTTGTCTTATAATCTTAACACCTGAATTGGCGATATTAGATATCTCACTCAGGGATTTCCCTCCCTGCTTTCAAACCACAATGTTCCACATACTGGAAGCAGCGAGATCGGTGATTGCGTATAATTGGAAACTGCCCACACCCTTACCCATTAGGGACGTGATTCATCGTACAAACCTCCAATTTAAAGCAGAAACATGCTTAGCGATTCCCCCTCATTTGGTGACCAAAACCCGGGCAAACTGGTCTTTGTGGATAACGTCCTACTACTCTCAAGACTCAAATTAACTCAAATATTATTTCCCTTGAATTTCCCTAAACCGTTGTGCTCCTGAAACAAATCATAACCTGTCCCAAATTTTTATCTGAATTTACTGTACCACGTACGCTTGTAATTCATATTGGCTCTGTTTCTTTATTGTTGCCATGTTTGGCATGTTTGTATCTTGGTATTGTGTGGTAAAACTTATAAAAATCAATAAAAATCTATGTTTTAAAAAAAAAAAAAAAAACAAGACTCAAGGTATGTAGAAAAATAACCCATCCACAGCCACAGCTTGTAAAAATACACATTGCTGTGATGTTGCAGACATTCAAGGGGTAAAACATATCTGACACCCGAATAAATAGTCAAGATACTAAGTGGCAGTGGAAAATGATAGTCCCAGCAGCCTCTATATTACATAGTGACATACAGAGCATGAAACCACTTCTTACAATTATGAACATTATAAAGATTTTAGACACTAGAGCGTTGTAAACTTTGTAACCAGAAAGAATATCCAGAGGCGGTCGTGGATGGACCTTCCCTGCAGTAAGGGGAAGAAAGGGGAGGTCGCTCCAATTGCACCACATTGGCTCAGGGTTGACAAATCTGTCCCGGTTTATTTGGAACCTCCTCCCACCACCACCAAGATGGGAATTGCCCATTAAATTACACCAAAGTTGGCTCATACCTCTTATGTGCCCCAAAAACCTTTTTAGTTAGTGTTGTCTATGACCTACTCTCCGTAGCCTTCCCCCAACTGTGGTCAGCATCCAATCAAATCCTCACCACACCTACGTGTAGCAAAATGAGGGCAAGCCTCTTCTCTTCCAGTCAGCGGTAATGTGAAAAAAAGAAGCACAGAACAGGAACTTCCACTACCATTCCCCCTTCCCCCATCTCCTGACCCATCTCAAGCTCTCCTCTAATCTGATCATCATTTCCCTTTCAGTTTAAATGTATTTTCTCACATCCTGCCCTGACATATCCTACACTGCCCAATGTCCCCCTTGCTACAAACTCTGACATAATGGCTTCATGTTTAGCTGCAAGTTTTCTCCTCTGCATGCTTTCTTCCTGACACCTTTTGGTAATATACATAGTAAAATCTCTCTTCAACCTGGCATCAAAGGGACCTGAAGGGAACAGATTTTCAGAGATAGATTATCAGATACAATCCAAAAATGTAGTGGTGTACATTTCAACTTGTGTATATTAGCAACTTTACTGATGCTTCCATGTGAACAAGAAAGTGCCCTTTGCTTTTTCTGATACATATAAGTGTACAAGCAATAACCTGTGGTTCCAATGAAGAAGTTTCTCCAGACAAATAGCATTTATGCTTTAAAGAGTCCACTTAGTCCATGTCGATATTGCACTTGCAAGCACTTATATATGAAACAAGGCTTTCCGTATCAGCTCAAAGAGTCGGGGTAACTATTCCCCCTTTGTCGACAAAGCTGTGCTGGCTCCAGGATGACTCTATGAGCTGCTATGGAAAGCCTTGTATTGTATGTCAGTGCTTGCAAGTGCAATATCGACATAGACTAAGTGGACTCCTAAAAGGGGTTTTCCATGATGTAATGTTGACGTGGGATCCTCCAAAATGGGTATTTAATCACTTTTCTAAATATATGTGATTACAAAAAGTGAAGCCTGTGAGAGCTACAGCATTGCTCAGCCCCTCTTAGTTTCCTGAAAGTTTACATTAGACACCACCAGGACACTGACAGGAGCTGGACCTGGCCGCGCTTGCATGTTTGCACTTCTTATCTGATGACACGGAACATGAAGGAGCTTACAAGGGGCTGGGGAGAAAGTGCAGTGTATGAGGCTGTGTCTTTTGTATAGATAATCCACTGGATGTAATGTAATTATTTGAGTAAACATTGCAGACGCTCCATTCTTACTAGCTCTCTGTTCACCCCCACCCCCTACAAAGCTGCATGCTTTGATTATATTATCTCCTGAGCAGGTAAGGAACGCACTTCATGGCACAACCCCTTTAAAGCATAAATGCTACTTGTCTGGAGAAACATCTTCGCTGGAACCACAGGTTTTTGCTTGTACACTTATATGTATCAGAAAAAGTAAAGGGCACTTTTCTTGTTCACATGGAAGCATCAGTAAAGTTGCTAATATACACAAGTTCAAATGTGAAGTGTTGTCTCTTTTACACCACTACATTTTTGGATTGTGGATGCATTAGTAAGAGGTGGGGAACCTATCGTTATCTGGTGTTAACCTGTGGTTCGTTACAAATTATTGAATAAGGGTATATATTCTTTCTTGTATAGATTATCAGTTACTCATAGAACAATACATAAAAAAAACTTGTACGTAGGGATGGACAGACAGTAAAGAGCCCCGGTGCATATACGGTATATGGGCCCCTTGTTATACCATATTTCATCACAGAACAACCTCTTACGTCTCACTGACAATCCGTCAGTAAATGTTCGCCATGAAATTCATTAGCTCCCATCATTTGCATGTGACTGAAAACACAGAAAGAAGCTGCTCCAAGATGATAGGGGCCAGGGCCGCCGATAGGGGGGTACAATCAGTACTCCCGTACCGGGCCCGGCCAGAATGTGAAGCAAGGGGGGGCTCACCGCCGTCGGCAGGTACCGCCCCCTTGCTTCATTATAATGGTAGAGAGAGGAGGCCCCACACAGGCCCCTGTAGTTTGTGGGACCTCCATAAGGCCCATGTAGTTAGTGGGGCCCCCATAAGGCCCCTGTAGTTTGTGGGGCCCCCATAAGGCCCATGTAGTTTTTGGGGCCCCCATAAGGCCCCTGTAGTTTGTGGGGCCCCCATAAGCCCTCTGAAGGTTGTGGGGCCCCCATAAGCCCCCTGAAGGTTGTGGGGGCCCCATTCAAGGTCCCTGAAGGTTGTGGGGGCCCCATTCAAGGCGCCTGAAGGTTGTGGGGCCCCGCTCATGGTCCTGGAAATTTTTGGGGCCTTGTTCGATTTTCCTCCATGTGAGGCCCCACTCGAGTTCTCCCTCTACTAACGGGGGCCTTCTACCTGGCTACCTACCTACAGGGACCCACTATCTACTTACCTATGGGGGTCCCTGTAAAACTAACTACCAGGGCACCAAAGGGGTAATTATTGCTATTTGGGGAACTATGGATGGGGAGTTCATAGGGAGATGTGTACAGGTGGGATTGTGAGTCTCAGGTGTTTGTGTTGTGAATTATGCAGGGACAGGTGGTGTCTGGGAGAAGTCCTCATGGTGTCCAGGACCGAATGGAGAAGAAAAGGGAAAGTGAACGACTTATCAGACGACGTCACCTGTGAGTCACTAAAAATAACTGTACTGTGTGCACTTGTATCAACCATTATGTATGAAAACTGTCTAGGTGTAAGACTTTCTTGGTTGCTACATAGCAACCATCGAGCGCCCCTTTATAGTGCTCTGAAAAAATGTAAGGGGAGATCTGACTGGTTGTTATGAGCAACAAAGAAAATCTTAGACCAAGACAGTTTTCATACACGTCCCTCTATATGGTCATTGAATGGTGGTAATATTGGTCTTATTGTGATGGATTATATTCAGTAAACAGTATTGTGGCATTATTCTGCATCTTTGGAGTTATGTGGTGATGATGTGGCGGTATTATTTGGTCTTTGTATATTGTGGTTATATTGGTAATATCGGCCTTAGTATGCTGGTTTGGTCAGTAACATCATAGTGATATTAGTCACCATATGTAGTGATATGTGGCGGTACTGTTCGGTCTTTGTCTATTGTTGGGTTCTATTGGACTGGGTATACTGGTTTGGTCAGTCACATAGTGGTGACACACGTTGATCATGCAGTGTTATTTGCTGGCCCTTGTAGACGTACTCATTACTGCAATATAAACTGTATGTTGTAGAATTCAGCAAGAAATAAATCCAAAGACAATGGTACAATTGCATTTTTTTTTTCTGGAGTTGGTTGGCAGTGGTTGCTGGGCGTGGTTGTTAGGGGCGGAGCGATGGTGTTGACAGGGGGCGAGGTTAACAGGGGCGGGGTTAACAGGGGCGGGGTTGATGGGGGGCCCAGGTGTTTTAGCTGTAGGGGGCCCCGAAATTTCCCACGGCAGCCCTGATAGGGGCCCCATTATCTCCTGCACCCCTTTATCTCCTGTATGCTCTCCTGTGCACCTGCATAGGCTGGACCAAAAGCATTTGAGTCTCTGCTCATAATGGTAGAGAAGCTTTAAAAAAAAAAAAAAACTGAAATATTGTGTAAAATTAAAATAAAAGCAGCATAAAACTATATTTATCAATAATCTTTTTTTCCTAATTGTCTTTCTCTGCTAATTATCTATATAAAACATTATGTTGCAGTTCTGTGTTGAAAGCAATTGCCCAATGTTTGGATGACAGATTAAAGTATGTTTTGCATTACGTGTATAATCATATTATGTCATGTATGTTATATGCCATAGATATATTATATTGTATTACAGTATATGAGGATAGATTACTGTATTACACTTACATATTACAGATTCACTTAACCAATACCAGTCTAGTGTAATATATCTATCTCCCATGGCTGTCACTCTTAATATATCAACCTGTCACTGCCTGAGTGAAAAATGACATGATTTCCACGCTCCAGGAGCATGTATCGATCTCGGATTTACGGATTCATCATTTTTTCTGTTTGCACTTTATACACTACAACCGTTCCAAGGTTTCATACAGATTTAAAAAAACGATTCTTGCCCTGAAATCTATTATTCTGGTTATTTCCAAAAACACTTCTGATGTGACATCTAATGAAAGCAAACAGCGCAGCCTTAACTCTTTTAACCTTGTGTTTATTCGATGGAGAACTCTAATTTCCATTTTGGTTTAACCCTTAAATACTTTTGACACCAATCATGATTCTTGATATTATACAGAGTGAACACAGAAAAAAAGGGACATTAATTACTCAAAAAGCACAGAAACAAGGCCATACTCACAGCTCAAAGGCTGGAATGAAAACTGAACCCAGTAAAGAGGCGACACTGGCCCCTATGCTACTTGGGAAAGATAAACAGGTGCAGCTGATTGCTGAGCAGTAGCTCACATACCCCACCCCTAGGGGAACAATTAGACTGCACATTAAATTGATCCCTGTTCACACACAGTATGCAGAAAAGCCACAGTATAACACATGGGGAGATTGCACAAATGCAAAAATACCGATAAGACAACCACCCACACACCTTCTATGTATGAGAGGGGTGGTTGCTGGTATTATAATTGCATATAGATAAGGCGATACAAAAGGGTGCCATTAATGCAGATACGTGTGGTGCACCATGCTGGCTTACAACCTATTACGCCACTACTATTCGATTGTGCGGGCTGCCCAGCACTTTTTAGGTGTCAAACACAAAATCTCCCCATGTATTATACTGTGGCTTTTCTGCATACTGTGTGAACAGGTATCAATTTAATGTGTTTCCCTAGCGGTGGGGTATGTGAGCTACTGCTCAGCAATCAGCTGCACCTGTTTATCTTTCCCAAGTAGCATAGGGGCCAGTGTTGCCTCTTTACTGGGTTCAGTTTCAGTCCAGCCTTTGAGCTGTTATTTTATACAGAGTGATTCAAAAATGCCAGTGCCAGCAGTAATACCACCATTAGTAGAAAATGGCTAAAGACTGAAGATCAAAGCAAAAGTGGCGTAGTCACCCACAGTAACCAATCACAGCACAGCTTTTATTATAAGAAGACAAATGTAAAATGTATTGCAATGTACTGTGACATAAGATGGCAACACCAAGGCAAAAAAAGCTTTTTGCTTGTTGGAATCTGCAATAATGGGCTCTGTGACAGGGCAGCAACATTTTCAGAATAAATTTGGTAAATGTGTGCATTGGGTGAAGCAATTGGAAACCAAAGAGTGTGTCTATCATGAGAAAAGTCCCAAAAACTTTAGAAGAGAGAGTGAACAGGATTTGAGCAGTGTGTGAGTGTATTCCTAGAAAGTCAACCAGACTGACTAGTTTGTAACTACAGATGCCACAAACTACAGTATGGAGTATCTTCCAAACCGTGTAAACCGTCCAGATTATACCGTCTTCCCGAACTGAAACCAGAATTTGAAATGCTGTGACTTTTGCGTTGATTCTTAGGGACAATCGGAAGAGGATGAATTCATTGATAAACTGGTGTTCAGCCATGAACCAGAGCACAGAGGGAGCAGAGGAGAGGGCCGGAAGCAGAGGTAGCCCTGGCTGAGGCTGTCACTCCGTCAACCGCACCTCTCATGCTCACCTAGAACCCGGCACCAGTGAAGAGGGGATCAGCACTTAGATGGATGGATGATGGTGGTAGTTGATCCCTTGGAGCACACTCCAGCAATGGTCTCTCCCTCGACTGCCTGCTTGTTAAGGTGGTGATGCGAGGTGCTCTTGATGTGCGGTGCAGAAATGAGCAGGCAGGAGACAAGGATTTAACGGTGCAAATGGTCTTAGGCTTCTTTACTTCAAACCCGGAAAAGATAGTACAGCACGTGGCAGCTGAACATCCTTCAGTACAAAGTTCCTCCTTTCCAGATGCAGCCACTCTGTAGACCGAGGCAGTGTAGTGATGTTACTAAACCCAGTCCCTTGCTTAGTTTACTCCATCTAGTCCCACTCCCTTGCGGCCAGGGAAGATTAAGGGGTTAAATCCGACCCCCTGCAGTTGTTCAAACTGACGCCCTGAAAGTGGAGCAGAAACCGCTACAATATATATATATATATATATATATATATATATATATATATATACAGTATATATATATATATATATATATATATAATAAATGATATCGAAAATTCTAACCATCGATAAAGTAAAATTTAAATTAATAATCCCCAAACAAAATGTGTATGAAAGGTTTTTTCATCTGTGATACACACCACATAATATATGTTAAACATTGCAGAGAATATCCTAAAAGAAAAAATTTCTTCCGCTCACCAGTATCCCGGACTAAATTCAAAGTCTAACGCGGTGCAGGAAAGGAGGCATCCGGTCCAAAATTCTGGAAAGAAATCCTAAACAGGTAATAAAGAGAGTAAGGGTATGTTCCCACCATGTAATTTCAGCGCGCATTTCGACATGTATTTGCGCTCTAATACGAGCGAGATGTGCGCCGAAATTACGGTAATCCATAGTTCTAATAGAGAACTATGGATTACGCCCCCCCTCCCCGCTCGCACAATACGATCGTATTGTACGCGTGGGGAGATAAGAGACATGTCAATTACTTGCGCCGAATACACGCCGCGAGCAATGCATGTCTATGGGGCTGGCCCTCCCGGGCCGCGGGAGTATGCACCAATCAGCGCAAGCTCCCGAAAGATACGATGTACTACGGCGCATACTGTACGCGCTGCAATACATCGTTTGAACATAGCCTAATGGTAATCTTCCAGCACTTGTTAAAACATGTTTAAAAACAAAGAGAGACGGGGGAAAAATAACCCTGGTTTACGCGTTTCGAGCTAACAATAAGCTCTTAATCATAACTAACTGTTAAACATGATTTAACTTTTTTCTAATAAATTTGTGCATTTTATTATTGAATTACAGAGTGCTGGAAGATTACCATTAATCTCTTTATTGCAAAGACGTGATGTCCTATATGTGGGCTGTACCATACGAAAATTTCAAGCAATGATAGCGGAGCATGCTGCAGATATTACAAACAAAATAACATATTTGTTGCTGTAAAACATTTCATTGACAAACAAGCATGGGATTTTCTTTTTTTTTTATGGTATAGAACAGATTAAAAAAAGACTAGAAAAAAAGTATTTAATATAAAAGGTTTTTGGATTATTAATTTACCTACTCGCGTTCCCAATAGTGTGAATTTCAAAAATTATTTATTATACAGTATATATATATTTTTCTTTTAAACAAGTCTTCATTTCTCACAAGTCTGGGTTAAAGGACATCACCATTGAGGTACTAGGTACGGAGTGGGGTCTAAGGAGTCCCCCGGTTCTTCACCAGAGCCTGCTGCAAGGCTGGTTGGGCTTTGCTGCGGGAGACTCCCAAGTCTTAACCCCTGACTTGACCAATTGACAGGCAGGGTGCAACGGGGTACAAAGGGATCAGGCAGCGGTGTAGTCAAGTCTAGGCAATAAGGTCAAGGCAGATGGTAGGCAAACAAATTCAAAGTCGAAGCAATGGGTCAATACACAGAAGAACTATCAAAAGGCTCAAAGGGTATATTCACACGGTGTTTTGGAACCAATTTTGGATCCGAAAATCGCATCCAAAAGCAATGCGTCAATCGGATCCAAAACGCATCCAACACGTAGGTGCATGTTTGGCTGCATTTTGGCTACAGCGGGATTGACCCTTATAGTGTTAAACAAGGCGCCTGCTGCATCAAATGGATCAAGAATTGACTTGTCAATTCTTTGAACGAATCAGAAAGACGCTTCAGAAAGATGCAAGTACACGCGCATCGGCGATTACTCGTCTCACTGCCAATGTGTGTTTTACATTGACAGAAATGGAAAATCACACTGCACATTTTCAATGTGTGGTTGGGTCTGTTTAGGGTCTAAAACATGGATCCGAACATGCATCTAAATATGGATCCAAAATCGGATCCAAAACGCCGTGTGAAGATACCCTAACTTGCTCTCTAGAGCACACCAATAAGTGACAGGGAGACTTAGGGGAAGTGAGCTAATACAGGATCAGCGGCCGGTGATTATCCAATCAGCAGTGCGCTGGCCCTCAAACTTTCAGAGAGCTGGTGCATGCGCTCCATAGGGAGAGGGTATGAGTGTGCCCACCAGCAGCTGGAGGAGGGAGTGGGGCAGGAGGGGGGGGAGGGGTTGCATTCCCAGCCTAGGAGGCAGACATGGCCGGCGCAGTTCATGGGGGAAGGGCTGCATCATGCAAAAACACGAAAGCTCGGTTTTGTCACTGTCTTTCCTTGGACTTTTAAAAATTTTAAAAATAAGGAAACTTTTTTTATGAAAAAAAAATTTGCTCCAAAAATGTTTTATTTTTGGTTTAAAAACGCATAGGTCAATTTCTTATGCCTTGAAGGATGTAAAAGTTTTTTCCAAAATTTTTCCCTTCCTTTGCTTTAGTGAAAAATACTCTATAATTTTGCACCTTATGGGGTTACAGCAACATAGCCCCTGGGGCCCATTTGCCACCATAAGGGGGTCCCAAAACAATTCTGTTTGAAATTATTTTTTTTCAATCATTCTTTAAAGCAATAATTATTTTTAGCTTTGATGATAAAAACAAAATTTAAAGTTTTAAAAAAAGGGTCTGTGACCATGGCACTGGAGGTGTTGTGAGCATTATTGTACCTGTTGCACACTGGGGCTATAATAAGGCACGGGGATTTGTTCAGATGATCATCTGGTGGTTGGGTCAGGCCCCCGGCTTTGGGCTTTGGGGGCTGGGGTTTTTTCACACCGTCTATCACGTGATAAGTATATTAGGGAGTTTTTTACCCCAAAGGTAAACTATGCCTGAAACTCCCTTATTCACCCCAAAGGGAAATTTATCCCCCTAAAACCCAAAAAATGAAAAGGTTACGCAAAACGTCGTCAAGGTAATGCAGAGTGTCTTGGTTTATTATTTTGTGTTTGCATCTGTGTAGGAAAATTTTGGCCCTTTATTTTTTCACTTTTTTTACGACATACATTTTATCAATTTTTTAAAACACAAATTTTTTTTACAGTTTTTATGCATAAAAAGTCAAGTAAAGCCCAAATGCCCGCAGTAATTTTTGAGTAACTTTGGTGCGCACGAGGGCCCAGCTTGTGGGCGGGGAGTGATCCAAGGTCCTGTAGTTGTCACAGGTATCGGGAAAACTGACTGCATCCCACAGTGGGGAAAGGTTTTGTAAATGGATCATAGGAAAAGAAATGATCCGTGGTCCTTTGATTTTTCTTTGGGTCAAGTTCGGGAAAAGGGGAAGCATAGTATTTTAAAAGGCTTGGGTGCCCTTCGAACAAATGTCGGGAATTTCACCCTGTAAACAATATTTGGCTTTGCCATCCAAACCTTTTTTTGAAAAAAAATGGCATAGGTGCTCATTTTTACAAAAAATTCCTATGTGCTTTTGATAGTTTCTTATTTGATAATGTGCGTGTTTTGGGGAATTTGTTGTATATTACAGCGCACCATGTGCCTTGCTCGTTTTTTTAAAAAAAAATTTTTTGGATGTGAAAAAGCCAAATATTGTTTTCTGCTTGTGTTTGGAGGGTGATGCCTCCTGGTTTTTTTTCTGCACTCCACCCCCCTTCACAGGTTTTTAAATCAAGCAGTGTATTAGTGCTGGAGCTCATTTCCCTGAAGTAGGAGATTGAACGGCCCTAAGAGAGGAAAAGTTTGAGTAGGTTCCCCCCTGTATTGAGGTCCCCTTGTGTTGGGAGGTGGTTAAGCTTTTTGTAAAAAATTTGGAATGGCCCTCAAACATTTTTCATGTTTTAAAGTGAAAGAAATGCTTTTTCAAAAATTCTATGTACCCTTTTGTTGTTTTTTTTATTTGATAGTTTTGCTCTGATATTGGTTTGTGTATTTTAAACCTTGTGACCTGTCACATTGTCTTGCGGGAAAGACCCCCACCCACCCCAGAAAAAGATAATCAGAATTGGGAGGTTCTAAAAGGATGGATTCATACCCAAATAAATTTAATAGTGATTTCCCTGGATGTGTGGCCCAGAGATGCCACAAAAGTTCCTAGATCAAAATGTCCAACCCCCACCCCCACCCAGCAGCTTGTGTTTTCTGAAATGGTTGCGGGGGGTGTTTGTTTCTGATTTTCCCCTCTGACATGCTAACAACCACCCATTAAATTAAAGAGAAAAATACTATTGGAGAAGGAAAACCCCCCTTTTTTTCCCTGTCAAAAAAAAATTTTTTGTTTTGGGGGGAAACGGGTCCCTAATTTCTTTTTTTGCTGTTTCCCCCGGTTTTTTTGGGGGAGAAAAGCCCCCTTTCCCCCTTTTGTTTTTTTTAAAAAATTTTTGGGTTTTAAAAATTTTTTTTTGTTTTTTCAGCCCGAAAACCAGGGGGAAAAATAAACTGTTGAATTTTTTTCGAATGCAGTAGTCAAAAAAACCGCCCGGCTTTAAAACCGTGCAGTGGGCGTGCCGGTTTTTCCTAGAAGTCCGTGTAAAGTTGTCAGCGGTATGCAGACGGCTTTAAAACAAAAAAACCATCTGAAAAACCCGGCCATGGGCTTGCCCTAACCCGGTCTGTTGCCGCGGAAACCTTTTTACCGGGTTCCACCTTTCACTTCAGTGGAGTGTTGCTCGCAGCTTCCACTTTATTTTTCAAAAATGGCCCCATTTGTCCCCTTACAATACACTTTCCCACAGCACCCGCTAACGATCACCAACTAAAACAGGTCTTACGATTTTGTAAAAACTAAAAAAACCTTTTAATCAAGAAAATCCTTGGCATAAGATGAAAAAACTTTCAAGTTCCCAGTTCTAATTTAGATATGTGGGTGTTCAGTGCCGGTCCCCGCGTTTTGCCGTTCTCGTCCACCAAATTTCCCTGGGAAGTTTGGGGCTATCAGCCACCATCAAAACCCCTGTGCGACATTTGGGGATGCGTCCCCTTTCTAGAAAGGATTTTTTTGTTAAAATTTTATGTTACATACCGGCAAGTGTTGTAAGTGGATATTTGAGAGACGGAGGGGGGCTCTCTGAGGGAAAGGGGGGTTACTCAATCCATTCAAATTTGGTTGTTTCCAAAAAAATAGATCTATAAAATATAACTCATTTTTTCCCTACGCTGAAAAACCGTAGAAGAAAAAAAATATCCAAACGGCAAAAATTTCGTTTTTTGGTCAATTCAGTCCTATAAAAGTTGGAATATATGATCAAAAAATCGATGATTCCCAAATGTAACAATAAAAAGTACACTTCAGCCTGCAAAAAAAAGCCCCCCCCTGATGTCCCTAGGTGTTATTACAAAAAGTTTTTGGTCGCGAAAAAAGACGCGCAGGCGATTTCAAGATAGAAAATGTTTGGATTTTTTTTATGGCACCAAAAAATAAAGGGAACCCTACATGTTTGGATTGCGGATGGTAAACAACCCGTAGAAATTTGAAAACCCTCATTTTTGCCGAAGATTGACGTGCAAAAACAAACTCCGCAAAAAAGGGCAAGTACATTTTTTTTTCAATTTTGCCCCCTTAAAAAATGTTTGTGGTTTCCCGTATATTTTGGTCGATAAATGACACGTAGAAAAATAAACTTGCCCCAAAATAAAATTCCATTTCTTTTTAGGGGGAAAAAATAAAACTTAGGCTTTTGGGAAAGGGGGGGGAAAAAAAAAAGAAGAGTATTTTTTTTTCTTTGGCGGTATTAAAGGGTTAATAAATAAGTGAATAAGTGAGTGAAGAAATTAAATATAATACATCTTACTGGAAAGAAATGCTTCTTATTCCATTTACCGGCTCCCTTTCCCCCTTTTCCACCTCTAAACCCTTTCCATTCACTTGGAAGAACTTGAAAGTCTGTCTTTTTAAAATGAAAGGGGGTATCCCCTACTAAGGGGGCTACCTACTCATACTTTTAACATTTTCCTCCCTTTTTTGGGAGATTTAGCCCCACCCAAAAGCAAAATCACTGGGGAAAACTCATTTTTGGGGTAGGGGTTTTTATAAAAACCCCCCCCCTTTTTATAGTTTTTCCAAACCCCCCGGAAGAAAAAGAGGTTGGCCCGTTGGACTACATGCTGCCCATAGTCTATGGGAAAGGGAAGAAAAAGAAGAGGAGAAAAACCCCCGAAAACGCTAGTGTTTTTAAAGGAGTATTCTGTTTCTCTTTGGCGCCATTTATACGGTTTAAGAGGCTTGTGAAAAAGGAAGAGTGTGTTTCTCCCCCAGCGGGGTATCTTTCTTTTGCAGAAGCCCCCAGGTTCCCGTGAGAATTTATTCTGTGTGGGGGGAAGGGAAAAGGGTTTTCAGTGTCGTTGGAGGTGAAAAGTAAGTGTAACCCATAGTGTATTTCATTTTTCGCTCTCCTAAAAAACTTTTAATTAGAATGGGGATTTTACTTGGGTCTAGGAAAAATGGTGATTTTTTTTCTTTTCTAAAAACACAGTGATATATCCCGCAAAATTTTTACACCTACAGATTTGCCGAAAAAAACTTTTGCTTTTCTTTTGTGTTTATAGGGGGCTTTCACATGATCTCTCTCTCTGAGCAGGCCTTGATTGCTGTCAGAGGCCAACCCGCACGCATACATCGCAACCTACCCACTGTTTGCTGTCAGTGACCAAAACCCGCACGCATACGTCGCCCCCCCCTAAACCAATGTTTGCTGTCGGGGTAAATCTTCTTCCCCATTCCCTTTGGCGGCGTTCCCGATTCCCCCAGGGGGGGCCCCGGGGGGTAACCCGACCCGGGCTCTCACTTCGTTCCAAGCATTGAAAAACAGCCCATTCTCCCAAAAAAAAAACAGTTTGCTTTGGTAAAAAAGGACAGGACTGCTTTTTTTGTTGGTCCTAAATTTTCAACTTGATCTTTGTAGTGAGAAACCGTTTAAGTGTTGTATCTCACCCAAAACTGGATTCACAGCTTACCTGTCAGTACGCTCTATAATTCCCCCCATGTTGCTGCGGGTTTACGTAACTGTAAAGATATAAGCTGCGGATCTCCTTGTCCTTGTGTATGGGGCTCATGCAGCTATTGCACCCATCCTCAGGGACAACAAAAAATTAAGATGGAGTCTGCAAAGTGTAAAATGTGAATTTCAATTTTAAAATACAGGAAAAAATTATCAAAAGAGGCCCCTATTTCTGTTGAAAACCCCCTTAGGATATAGCAATTGAAAAAAAATACCTCCCTACCCTTTATGTAAGTGTAATCGCGGGGATTTCATGCTATAATGAAAGTGATCTCTGATTTCTGCCAGACACACTTCATTGTGGTGCTTCATGTTCCTTAACAAATAGCAGCAATTTCACATTGAATATTTTCCTTCACAGACGCCTGAAACAGGGACAATTTCTGATGTATTTTATCATCCATTTTGAGCTCCTGAACATCGGTGACACAATATGCAGCAGTTTCTCCCTTTTTTGCAGCTCTTTGATCTCTCAGTCTAGTGTGTTTGGGGCCCGTGGTTTCTGGGTAACCCCTCCAGTGATTTTCCCCGGTTCAATGTGTCCTGCAAAATTTTGGTGGCCTCTGCTATGAGAAGGAATCAATGAGCCTTTTCCTTCCAATTTCCATACCATCTGGGCCACAGGGCAGTTTTCCAACATGATAATGACCAAAAAACCCTTCCAAAGCGGACCACTGCCAGTGTGGATGGCCCCCAAAAATGTTCCCGACCTAAACCCTATTTGGGATTGTGGGATCCTCAAAGGAAGGTGGGGGGCAGGTCTCTAAAAATCCCCCGCTCATGTGTTAATGTGGATGGGATGAATTCTAGTGGCTGCAACCTGTGAAGCTCTAGTGAACTCCATGCCCAAGAGAGTTAAAGGGAACATGTCATCAAAAATGACGTTGTTTAACCCATGTTTTTATATTGAGTCCTGCAGTTTTCACTTTGCCCACTAGGCCCAATAATACTCTGACACTTCCTGTTCTGTAAAGAGAGATTTTCAGTAGTCTGCTCATAATCAGTACAAGCAGGGTCAAACTGAAAGGTGACATCAATATGTATAGATAAAACAGGATCCACTAGTCACAAGAGGAGATAGTCACAGTTCACCCTCTCCCCCTACCTGCACAATGACTTCTTCCCCGGTCACAGAGCGTGCCCACAACACTCTTCTATAGAAGTCAATGGGACTGATCCTGTGTACATGAACCTCTTGTAAAGCATCTCTCTTAATGCTGCTTAAAGCAGTGCAGGAAAATTGATAAATCTAAAATAAAAAAAAAAGACTAAGAAGAAAAGAATAAGGATCAATGTCTTGTTTTAATTAGTAAAAAAATAGCAACAGATTTATTTTAAGGCAGTGCTGGAAAATAATGGCAGTCACACAGAATACTGACACTTTGGGCACAATTGTCCATTTTCACTTAAGGGTGTAATCACTTTTGTTGCCAGTGGTTTAGACATTGATGGCTGTGTGTTGAGTTATTTACACTGTTATACAAGCTTTACATTGACTACTTTACATTGTATCAAAGTGTCATATCTTCAGTGTTGTCCCATGAAAAGATATAATACGATATTACAAGAATGTGATATTGGTACTCATTTGTGAGATACTGTAAGGGCCGGTTCACACGGCTTATTCATGCCGTAATTGCGGGATGGATTTCGCCCACAATTACGGCGTGTGTTTGTGGGGCGGGGTGGCCGGCATCTCGCCGGCCCCATAGACATTCATTATCCACGGCGCAGATTCCGCCGGGATAATGAACATGTCACTTTCTCCCCGCTCGCCGTATTTCGCGAATGGAGAGAGGAGACGGAATCCATAGTTCTCTATGAGAACTATGGATTCCGTAATGACTGGGACGGATTTGGTCCCGTATTTCGCGCAGTATGGCGCACAATACGGGACCAAATCCGTCCCAAAATAAGCCGTGTGAACATGGCCTAAATGTTCAGGCAGTGTCAGACTGGGGTGCAGGAGCCCACCAGTGAAGTTAATTCTTGGGGCCCACTGGTAAAGTTGATTCTTGGCTCCCACCCGTGAAGTTGATTCTTGGGGCCCACTAGTAAAGTTGATTCCCGGGGCCCACCTGTGAAGTTGATTCTTGGGGCCCACTAGTAAAGTTGATTCCCGGGGCCCACCACTGAAGTTGATTCCCGGGGCCCACCACTGAAGTTGATTCTCGGGGCCCACCAGTAAAGTTGATTCTCGGGGTCCACCAGTGAAGTTGATTCTCGAAGCCAACCAGTGAGGTTGATTCTCGGGGCCCATCAGTGAAGTTGGTTCTCGGGGCCCACTAGTAAAGTTGATTTTCAGGGTCCACCAGTGAAGTTGACTCTTGGGGCCAACCAGTGAGGTTGATTCTGGAGGCCCACCAATGAAGTTGATTCTTGGGGCCCACCAGTGAAGTTAATTCTTGGGGCCCACTAGTAAAGATCACTCTTGGGGCCCACCAGTGAAGTTGATTCTCGGGCCCACTAGTAAAGTTGATTCTTGGGTCCCACCCGTGAAGTTGATTCTTGGGGCCCACAAATAAAGTTGATTCCCGGGGCCCACCACTGAAGTTGATTCTCAGGGCCCACCAGTAAAGTTGATTCTCGGGGTCCACCAGAGAAGTTGATTCTCTGAGCCAACCAGTGAGGTTGATTCTCGGGGCCCATCAGTGAAGTTGGTTCTCGGGGCCCACTAGTAAAGTTGACTCTCGGGGCCAACCAGTGAGGTTGTTTCTTGGGGCCCACCAGTGAAGTTGATTCTTGGAGCCCACCAGTAAAGTTGATTCTTGGTGCCCACCAGTGAAGTTGATTCTTGGGGCACACAAGTGAAGTTGATTCTTGGGGCACACCCTACAGCTACTCTACTTGACTGTACATACCTCACATGCCTCTTGCTTTCTGCTTCTCTTTCTTCCTCTTTCTCTGAAAATCACTGCTATTTACAGTGGTCCTCATTGCCCAGGGGTGCACCAGCCATTTCTCCTGCTCCCCTGTGGTCTAGTCCGAATCTGTGTTTTTAGGGGCACTTTTAGGAATATCGTCTTCCAGCACCATAAATAAATGCCCCTCTTTGTTATTCATCCAAACCAAATGGACAAACAAACAGCAGAGGGGCTTTGCAGGAATGGTTTATGGGGCCCTCTTTATCAATATCAATAACCACTAGTAATTGTTATCCATGAAGTTTATTAGCTAAGACAGTTATTTGTTATCTAAACTGCTTTAAAGGGGTTTTGCCAAGAAGTGATTTCCTCACCTAACAGGCTGAACTGTCCTCTTGAGCCTTGAAAAAAGGGGTGTTGTGTTTCTGTGTTTAAAAAAACAAGTGACTCCTCCATGATGTCATTGCCCCACCTCCCATGCACGCTCCGGAGGCTAATATCTGACTCCAGGCCCGGACTGCCCATAGGGCAACCCGGGCATCTGCCCGGCGGGCCGCTGGGGCCCGGGCCGCAGGGCCGGCTCGGAGCGCCCGCCGAGGGGGGTGGTGTTTCCCCCCCGGCGAGCCCCGAGTGCCAGCGCACGTAGAGGGGCTGCAACGGCCGCATATGCGACCGGACCCCTGTGCCAGGGGGCCTACAGGCCCCCCTCGCCACACGGCCGGGTCACCGACCCAGGCATGCAGCCATCACGGCCGCGCGGTGCAAGCAGCGGCAGAGGCTGAACAGCCGGGATCTTCTGATCCTGTCTGTTCAGCTCCCAGGAGGCCGCGGGGCAAGCACGCGATGTAATGACGTCATCGTGCGCCTGCTCCGAGGCCTGCACTCTGCTGCCAGCGGCCTCTCTGGGTGGAGACAGAAGAGGAAGCAGAGACATCAGGTGAGTATTGGTTTTATTTAATTAAAACTACTAGCCCTGCTTGCTACCTATATACAGCCCTGCCTGGCTATATACTCCCCTGCCTGCTACCTATATACTGCCCCTGCCTACCTATATACTGCCTGCCACCTATATACTGCCCTGCCTGGCTATATACTGCCCTGCCTGCTACCTATATACTGCCCTGCCTGGCTATATACTGCCCTGCCTACCTATATACTGCCCTGCCTGGCTACCTATATACTGCCCTGCCTGGCTACCTATATACTGCCCTGCCTACCTATATACTGCCCTGCCTGGCTACCTATATACTGCCCTGCCTACCTATATACTGCCCTGCCTGGCTATATACTGCCCTGCCTACCTATATACTGCCCTGCCTGCCCATATACTGGCCCTGCCTGGCTATATACTGGCCCTGCCTGGCTATATACTGCCCTGCCTACCTATATACTGCCCTGCCTACCTATATACTGGCCCTGCCTGGCTATATACTGGCCCTGCCTGGCTATATACTGCCCTGCCTGTCTATATACTGGTCCTGCCTGGCTATATACTGGCCCTGCCTGCCTATATACTGGCCCTGGCTGGCTATATACTGGCCCTGCCTGGCTATATACTGCCCTGTCTACCTATATACTGCCCACCTATATACTGCCCTGTCTATATACTGCCCCTGCCTGCCTATATGCTGCCTTGCCGACCTATAAGTGGCTCTGTCTGCCTATATTCTGGCCCTGCTTACCTATAGGTGGCCCTGTCTGCCTATATACTGGTCCTGCCTGGCTATATACTGGCCCTGCCTGCCTACATACTGGCCCTGCCTGCTTATATACTGGCCCTGCCTGCTTATATACTGGCCCTGCCTGCCTATATACTGCCCCTGCCTATATACTGGCCCTGTCTGGCTACTTACTGGCCCTGTCTGGCTACTTACTGGCCCTGCCTGGCTACATACTTGCCCTGCCTGTCTAAGTACTGGCCCTACCTGGCTAATTACTGAGTACAGCCCTAGCTAACTGGCTAATTACTGGGGGCAGCCCTAGCTAACTAGCTAATTACTGGGGGCAGCCCCAGCTACCTGGCTAGTTACTGGGGGCAGCCTCAGCTACCTGGCTAGTTACTGGGGGCAGCACCAGCTACCTGGCTAGTTACTGGGGGCAGCCCCAGCTACCTGGCTAGTTACTGGGGACAGCCCCAGCTACCTGGCTAGTTACTGGGGGCAGCCATTGTTACCTGGCTAGTTACAGGGGTAGGCCCTGTCTACCTACCAAATTAATGGAGGAAGGCCCTGTTGGCCTACCTAATGGGGGTCTACCTATTTACATGCCACTTATCTGACATTTTTTAATTTCTAATTTTTCGGGACTAACATATGCTGTTTGGGGAATTGATAGGAAAGTGCTGGTAAAGAGAGTCTAAGATGTATTTGTGGTAAATTCTACAGGGACGAGTAGTGACCGGGAGAAGAAGACATTGCATGCTGTACTGGACAGAGAAAAAATGGAAGGGGAAAGGACTCATCAGGGAAGACATCATGTAGGTTTGGGCCGCGGAGAAAAAAGGAGCAGAGAAAACTCCCATCAGAGATGACTTTTCCCTTTATCCCGCTGTCAGGGGTCATTTTCTTTGGGTTTAATCGTAAAGTATTCTGTGATTGACCTGACTACTGGGGATGTATTGGGGGGGGTTGTAGGTTATGTTGGTTCTTTATATGTCAGTAGGCTGTCCGGGTTTTAAAAAAGTGAACCCGACTTGTGACGAGGGGTTTTTTTCTGCACCCTGTTTCTTTCTTTCTTGTGTGTAGGGTGCTCTCACACGAGCGGTTTTGGTGCATTTTTTGATGCTTTTTTTTTTTGAAAATGTACGTATCAAAAAAACACAAAAATGCACCCAAAAATCTCCGTGTGAAGGCACCCTTTTTTTGTGTAGTTTTTTTTAGAAAGGGGCGAGGTGCGAGAACAAGGGGAAAATTTTTTAAGCGTTTTTGTATGGGGCGGTTGGGGGCTTAGGCCGGGCGATTTCATTCCAGTCCCCCTGCTACTGAAGTCTCTGAGTTGAGCAAACATTGTTTGGCTAAACTACAGAGGAAAACATTTGTACACAAAACCTTACAGGTTTTGTTTTTCCCCTTATATGTCAGGAGAGAAGATAATATCCAAACAGGCAGGGTTCACTACCTGCTGCGGGTGAGGGAGTTGGGTTAGCAGGGGGCATTTGCGTTTAAAGAAATTACATTTCAAACCGCGGATTTCTATACAGGACAAATTTTCTTTGTTCCCCCTCCCTTGAAACTAGTTATGTGCCCGCATCA